>OX328130.1:75175741-75445898 GCA_946811695.1 Gonocerus acuteangulatus | reverse complement strand
AATCATTATTTTTTGTTTTCAATGATATTCAATATATTAGGGTTTCTTGGAATGCTGATTTTAAATCTGCTATTATTTTTGGTGTAAAAAAAAAACGTATAATACTAGTTTACCTGAAAACGATAGCATATTTTTTTTTTTTTTTTTTTTTTTTGTAAAAAAAAATTGATCTTTATTGGTAATTTACAATCTGTACAGTTATGTACAATAAGTAAATATGGTCAAAATATACATAAAACACAGTGAATGAGATGAGAGGAGAAGGCAGACATTACTGCCACTCCCAATGAAAGTTATGGTTTTTCTTATTTTAATTAAAAATTGGTCTCTTTTTTAAACTATATACATTATTTACACTATTTACATTATTTTATAAGACAGGCTAATTAACCAGTAGTAAATTGTGTCGTGGCCAATGGCGGCGAAGGCGGCGAGGAGGATTATCTGGGATGACATTGGAAGAGAGGGATCTGCCAAGAGGATTGGGGTGGGCTGGGAGTATTTTTTAATATATTTGAGAAAATATAAATTATTTTTTAACGATTATATTTTTCCTTTAATCTACTCTGTAAAACAAATGAATTGGTGAAAGAATCATGTCGATATCATTTTCTAAACTCGATATAAAAAATAAAGCGCTTTCAACCTATTTTATTTTATTTCTCGGCTCCTAAGGCGCATTGGACGGAACGCTCGGATATGTGTCGACTATTTTTCCATGTAGAATCACCAGGAGAAAATTGGTCCAAATCGGTGACCCCATCGCTGTATTCTCCCCTTGTCAGTAAAACTCACAGTTTTTTGAGGAAAGTAAAACAATATTTTATACAACTTATTTTATTCCCGAAAAATTCACATTACCCAGGATGTTTCATGAGTATATGTAGCTTTTAAACGAATTTTCTTTTTTGCCAAAATGTACCATGAACTTGGTGCATTTAGGTTGTGAAGATATCTGTAATGAAACTCAACTATCCGTAGTTTACTTGGTGTAGAAGAAAAAAGCGGTACTTAGCTATCCTCTCCGCTTAGTTTTACCTAAAAGTACATATTTTAAAGTTGCTGTCCTATGAATTTCATCGCCAAACTCGGCCGTATTTGTGCACAGACTATTAAAATGCAGCTATCAATTAAAAACGACTTTACCATTATTATTTTCTACAAAGAGTTCTTGAACATTAGCAAGTAACTAAACATTAAGATCCATCTATCTCGTGTAAAGCTGTTAAATTTATTCATTATTAGCGCAAATTTTAATAATGCCGAATAAGTCGAGAACAATAAGCAGTATTACATTGGTTGTTAATTTATTCAACTTAGTTCTCAAAAATACATTTTGAATTATAAATCTCTTCTCCCATTGTGTTAAATATGAAAAAATAAAATTAAATACGTGCTGTTTTTCAGGGTTTTCTTAATAAAACTACCCCAGAAAGGCCACCGAATAAAGGCAGTTGAAAATAGTCACAAGGCGTCTTTGAATGTCTCTCTTGGCAAGCTATATTTCTAACCAACAATTTTTTTTTCTATTTTACTGAACCTTTTGTATTGTCAAATACATTAGCCAACTATAATTAATTAAAAAATAACAAGGAATAAAAACAGTTAAAGAGAACCGTTCGAATAAACGAAATCAATTACTCCAGAGTTTTAAGCACTTATTTCCCCGATTGACATCGCCTAATCAAAACACTTGTCAGAACCTTTTTTGGAGAACATTTAGAAGGCTTTCCAATGGTAACCTTCCGCTTACCAAGATTCCCAACCGCTTTCGAAATATTAAGGAAAGTATACAAAATACCAAAACTTTTCATGTTTATTAATAAAATATGTTATTCTAACCGTTCCTTAACTCCAAACGTAGGTAACCAACAATTTGAAATTTGAACATGCAGAAAATAATTCAACTGAATCCCATGATTCTAAGTACCCAAACCAAAAACTGAGGTCAACCTTATAAGCTGGGTTCCTAACTATAGTGGGAGGGAGGAACCACGCTAAACCCCATTGATTTGCCAAAATAATCATTCTATCGAATTGATATTAGGCACATTCGATTCACCACAAAAGAATATTTGAAAAATGTACCCGAAGATGTCGTCTCATGAAGCCTGTATCGCCATTAAGTAACTCTGTGGTTCCTAATGAAGGAGGGAGGAAACGCCATAAAACCACTATTTTCAACTTACTGTTTGGTCGAATAGAACCAGCAAAGCAGTCCGGCGTTGTGGGTTAGTATCTCTAGTTGCCTGCTTTTAAATCTTAGCTTTTAAGAATTTTATTACAATAGATTTTTGAATGAGTAAGGAAGGAGAACAACCTTTTCCAACAAAGGTTGGAAAATTGAAATAAAAATAATAAAGTTTAATTTATTTTCTAAAATTCTTATATAAAATAAAGCATTTTCTACCTATTTTATTTTATTTCTCGGCTCATAAGGCGTATTGGACGGAACGCTGGGACACGTGCCGTCTATTTTTGGATGTAGAATCACCAGAAACAAAAAATGGACCAAATCGGTGACCCCACCACTGTATACTCACTTTGTTACAATATTTTAGGTGTACTTTGAAACGGTGCTTTTACCCCTTAAACTTGCGATTGGGCCGATATAAAAAAAAAAATACGTATAGATTATTTTCACGTGTTTAATAAATATACAACGTTTCATAAAAATCGGCTCTGGAAACTTGGGGATGTTCCCTGATGAGACGGGTGAGCGATTTCCCCAATATTTGAAGGTGACAAAGACATGATATCAAAGTAAATGGGATGTACTTATGATTGCTGACTATTGTTTGAGCATCGAGTGACATTTACAGATTAAACACTCCTGAAAAAGTTATAAGCGATTCTTTGTACTTTAATATTATTTTTACTTATCGAAATGTAGCTTGCAGCAACTATATATATATATATATATATATATATATATATATATATAGAATTTCCAAGTCTATTTGAACCTTTTCCAAGTCAACTGTAACCTTTTACAAATCAAATGTCACCCTTTCCAAGTCATCAGCAACTCTTTCCAATTCAAATGTAACCCTTTCCAAATCAGTTGAAACCCTTTCCAAAACAAATGTAACGCATTACAACTCAATTGTGACTCTTTTTATTTCAATTGTAACCGTTTCCATTTCAATTGTCACCCTTGAAATTTTTTGCAAATTGACCGTAATGGGGATTGGGCGAATTGAGGGCCTCAAAAATCAACGGGGTAAATCATGAAAATATTTGTATTTAAAAAAAAAAAAAAAAAAAAATGGATCTCGCTAATGACCTAAATGTCAGTGCGGCGTTAAAAAAAAAAAAAAAAAAAAATCAATACTCATACTCTATTCTTAGAAGTAAGAACTTTTAGATCAAAATTTTAAAATAATTTTTATTAGCAAAACTTTTATTAAAAAATGTCAAGGGAATTTTTATAAAAAATTCTAGCCTATAGAAATTCAAATAAAATTTTTAAATAACTATTTGAAAACAATTTTATAGATAGAATTCTGATTTAGCTGTTAAAAAAGATTTTTTTTTGCAAAATTGTGATAACACTTTCGATCCCTGAAATTTTCAAGGGTGACAATTGAAATGGAAACGGTTACAATTGAAATAAAAAGGGTGACAATTGATTTGTAAAGCGTTACACTTGTTTTGGAAAGGGTTTCAACTCATTAGGAAAGGGTTACATTTGAATTGGAAAGGGTTACATTTGAATTGGAAAGGGTTGCTGATGACTTGGAAAGGGTGACATTTGATTTGTAAAAGGTTACAATTGACTTGGAAAAGGTTAAAATAGACTTGGAAATGCTATATATATATATATATATATATATATATATATATATATATATATATATATATATAACCTTTCTATTTATAAAATTATTGTGTGAAGAGTATAATTGGTAAATTTTCCCTACAACCTCCTACATAAATACATTTTGTATGATTTTTGAGACATAGAGAGGATACTGCAGCTGTTGACGTGATAAGCAAAAAGTGAGTTTATTTTCTTATTCAGAGGCCAAATATTATTCAAAAATAATTCAAAGATCTAAATTAACAAAGTGGCTGTTCCATAGTGTTATCATTTCAGTTTTATATAAAGTAAGATTTTTATTTTCTTCAATTATTTAATTTGTATTGTTATTCTTAGTGGACGAATATCCCAGAATATTTTTTTTTTTCATTTATTCATTTAAAGTTGAAGTGAATCGCTTGACAATAAAACACGATTTTGCAATCTTCACCTATCATTGATAACTCAAATTGTTAAAACATGAAAAAAAAAATAAAAAAATGATGAGAAAGATATATGTGCTAAATGCTGAAAGTTTTTGGATTTTTAAAATGTGTAAATGAAGATTGGCATTAATTTAAATTCTAAATGACTATTCCGCACTTTTTGGGGGGGGGGGTTGTTGATTGTTACAGTTTATAATTCTTAGAATAATAGCTGAAAAAATGTGAACTTTAAATTGGAAAAAAAAATTGCTTAGATTTACTGACTCGTTGTAGTGTCACTATTTGACTTACGGACAATTTTACGTCATGCAGTTTTGTTTTTTTTTGGTTTACATTATTATTAGATTGGCCATTTTATTTTTTCAACAGTGTTTGTCTATATATATATATATTTTGGGACGAGAGCAAAGCGTTTTACTATGTAATGGACTTTGCTAAAATGTCTGTCCTGTTGTTGTTAAATACATTTAAATAATTTATCCGTGTCATTGTATAATTAGAACTTTAATGGGGTCACTAGCTGTCGAAGTGAATGCTTACTACGCACGATCTACACGTAGCCAGCCTAATGGGTTCGTGCATTGTTAATTCCCTCAGTCTGGGCCAACTTCTGTCTGCAGTTATTTTTGTACCGTTAATAATAATACCGAATTGCAATTTGTTGTTTTTTCGGTTGACAGTTATGAGTAGTCAATTATTACTGTTTTTTTTTGTAACGAGATAAAACGTCCATAAATTTGTCATTAACATAATTTAATATCAATTATTGTTCTTTAAACACTAAAAAAAGTCGACTCAGACACAAATTACTTAAACAATTAATGTATACACAATTATATATTTAATTAAATATCTGTCAGTTATACTAGAGGATTTATCACGTTGCATTTATTGACATTAACAGTTTATTGAAATTAAACATTATGATTGGTGTTTTCATCTATTGGGGAGTTTTTATGAAAGTAGAACAATAATCCATCGATTTTCAGCAATTAAATTATATACATATTTTTTTTATTCAGTATTCATTCTAATACATTTACAAGGAATTAGGGATTAGTTGGGATTCGGCTAGGAAAACATCAATACGATGTTTGTAAAAAATCTATATTTAGGACGTTTCGGCTAATCTTTGGTAGCCTTCTTCAGCTAAAATTACAAAAACAAAGAAAATACAGAATTGATAAGCAGAAAAAAAGGCTTACCAGTAAGATAAATGATAGATCTACCAGGATTGCAAGTTTAAAATGTCGTTTTAATTCCAATAGAATGCGCTCTTAGCCTATTGAAGGATTTGCTTATCTCTAAACGCTATCTTGTTTGTTAGTCATTTGTTTACAAAAGTCAGTTGTTTTTAAGTCGTTTACGCAGACGTATCATACCTTTCTTTGGTGTTAAAAATGTCTAATTTTAAGCCAAATAAAGAGCATTTGCGGCATGTCATGATTTTCTTATTTAATCAAAAGAAAAAGGCATCTGAATGTCATCGAATTCTTGTTGAGACTTATGGCGATCTTGCTCCAACCGTCAAGACATGTGAACGTTGGTTTCAAAGTTTCAAACGTGGTGATTTTGATGTTACTGATAAAAAACGAGAAAATCGACCAAAAAAGTTTGAGGACGTCGAATTGCAATCTTTATTAGACGAAGACAATACCCAAACCCAACAAATGATGGCAGAACAGTTGAATGTCACTAGGCAAGCCATTTCCGATCGCCTGAGAGCTATGGGAAAGATTCAAAAGGTTGGAAAATGGGTTCCACATGAATTGGACGAACGACAGATGGAAAAACGAAAAACTGTGTGCGAAATGCTGCTTTTACGCCACGAAAGAAAGGGTTTTTTGCATCGAGTTGTAACTGGCGATGAAAAATGGATTTATTTTCAGAATCCCAAACGAATAAAATCATGGGTAACGCCAGGACAACCATCCACATCGAGTGCAAGACCGGATCGTTTTGGGAAGAAGACAATGCTGTGTGTGTGGTGGGATCAGAAGGGAGTAATCTACTACGAGCTTCTCAAACCCGGCGAAACAGTCAATACCGACCGCTACCGACAACAATTGATCAATTTGAGTCACGCATTGATCGAAAAACGCCCAGAATGGGCTCACAGGCACGCCAAAGTCATTCTTCAGCATGATAACGCTCCTGCACATTCAGCCAGATTGACTAAGGAAACGATTTCTTCGCTTGGTTGGGAACTCCTACCCCACCCGCCGTATTCACCTGACCTGGCGCCTTCTGATTATCACCTCTTCTCATCGATGGGACACTCATTGGCTGAGCAACATTTTAACAATTTCGAGGATGTAAGAAAATGGCTCGATGAATGGATTTCAAATAAAGATGAAGCATTCTTTTGGAATGGTATCCATAAATTGCCCGAGAGATGGACAAAATGTGTAGAAAGCGAGGGCCAGTACTTTGAATGAAATATATTATACTTTTTTTTAAATTACTGTGTATATATTTTAAGAAATAAACGACATTTTAAACTTGCAGACCTGGTATATACAGATCAAATCAACTTTTTTAAATAACAATTTGTTTCTAAAATATAAAAACAATTATGTTGTTACTAAACGAGTCAGTGAACAATAGTTGTATATCTAGAACAGTCTATCTAGCTCTAAAAAAACGAAACAAACATAAAAAAAAAAAAATTTAAATGAGATATGTTCAATTAAATAGACAGTAACATTTTAAAAAAAAATCGTATTGATGTTTTCTTAGCCGAATCCCAACTAATCCCTGATTGCTTATCACCTCGAAGGCTAACTATCTAATCTTCCTAATAAATTTATGAAGATTAGATACACTTAACCCTTACTAGCAAGCACTAAAGATTTTTATCTTATATTGTCTTTGTTCGTGGGTTGGATTCCGGCATCCCTGACAGCCCCTAGGCCAACCCAGCCTTTAATTAATTTATTAATGGGTACCTCGGTGCTAATGAACCTAGCAGTCGAAGCAGCAGGGGGAGATCAGGCGGCTGGTTGCATAGTACTGACCACACTATCTCCCTAGTGTGATACCACACTGATAAGATACCTCTATAGTATCTGCTACTCTAGGCACTCATGGCCTTTTATGGAACTGATTTTTTTTCGGTGATAAGTGTAAAAGGTTTAAATCAGTTCTTGTTCTTTAGCCCCCCCCCCCAAAAAAAAAACTTCATTTGTCATAATGGTGTTGAGATTTTGCAGTGTAATTAAATGTTATAGAATTATTTTTGTATTGAAAATTCGCTCGCGCTAAGATGACGCTGTTCCTGCGGATCGTACCATCATACGGACATTGTGGATTTTTTATACATAAAGGAAAAAAGATGTCTTTGAAGAAATTAAAACATAATTTTAATAAAACGCTACGTTCAAAGTCAGAATTTTGTTACAATCGGTCATCTTGCCATCCGGTAGCGTGGCCGAGCGGTCTAAGGCGCTGGTTTAAGGCACCAGTCTCTTCGGAGGCGTGGGTTCGAATCCCACCGCTGCCATATATTTTTTTTTTGTCAAAATGTATTCAAAATATATTTTAAATTAGTTAACTGTTTTGTATTAAAGTCTTTAAATTTTTTAATAATATAATTTTAATCCACTTTTTACCTTGAAGACAGAGGAATAATTTTTATTCTTTGGACTTTCGCTTCATGTATTATTATAATTTATGAGGTTTTATAGTTAAAACAAAATCAAATTTAATTGAAAATCACTACCTTAGAAGAAATTAAATTAATAACATTTACTATTTGCTAATGACCCTAGCAGTCGAAGCACCAAAAAAAAAAAATAAATAAATAAAAAAAAAATAAATAAAAAAAAAAAAAATAAAAAAAAAAATAATTTACTTTAATAACTTATTATTGGACACTCGTAATATTTAAATGAAAGGTATATTATATATATATATATATATATATATATATATATATATATATATATATATATATATATATATATTCTTTTTTAATTTTATCATTTTTTTTTTTTTAAAGATATGTTATTATTTTTATTCATTATTTGGGAGATAATTTTTAAAGAGAGACTTGCGGGGTGAAGATGAGGGCCGAATACTAATAAGGTAAGTAGATAAAACAAAAAGTAAGTAACAATAACATTTTAAATTGTTACACGCAGGTCTTATTTACAAAGAGTCCCTTTAAAGAGAAAGATGTTTTGTAAAAATAAACTAAATAGGTTCATCTAAAAGGGGGTTTACTTCAGACATAAAATACTAATTTGCATACCGGTCGTAATTTCTGTTGGATTCTAACGAAACTCTGTATACGTAGTAGGTATCTGAAGAGGAAAACGGGTTTTAATAATAAACTAAATCGGTCCGTTAGAAGTTAGGGTTTTATCTGTATTACTTTCGAATTGAATTGACCCGCCAAACAGGCATTGATTATTACTTCTACCACTAGGGGCGCTGTATCCAGTTCCTGTGTTGTAATGATTTTGGGATGTTCTATTTTTTCTTCTGGACGCTTTTATTATTCATCAAGATCCATAAACAAAAAATGTCAAGTTTATTTGGATTTATGAAAGAAAATTAATTAAAAACTTCATAATTGAGTAAGCTGTTTATTTATATTAGAAGAGAAACATTTTATTTTGGACCAAAACAGTTTTTTTGTTTTTTTTTCATCTAATATATGATGGGCTCGGTACCAAAGGTGACTAACCCACGATTACAACGAACTGAGAAGATTAAGGGTTTAGAAGACTTTGGAAAAATTTAGCGTTGGTGACAGAAATGGTTTTAATTGGTCTTTCTTCATTAGATACACAAAATTCTTATGAATAAACCATAATAATCAAATGTTTCTGGTTAGATATGATAATTAAAAACAAAAAGTATAGTTTCGTTTGGCTCTCATATAAATAAAAAATAACTTATACTGGAAGAATAATAGTCACATGTCAAGAGATTTATAAATAATGAAAAATTATTTTTCATTAGATTTCGATGATTATGTATCAATAATTTAACAAGACAATGATTTCCAGATTAGGTGATTTCTGTAGTATGTGGGAGAGGAACAGTACAATCTTAATATTTCGGTTTTGTCCTCCCCAAGCGTTGTTCATGAACATTGCTTGATGGTTCATAGACAGGATCTGCCAGAGAGTCATCAGAAGCTTCAACTCTATCACTCATATTGCTGCTTACCATTAACAAAGCCCTACCTAGTGGGGGTTGGTCAAGTCTGCTTCTCACATGATTTAGCTTTGCAGTAAGTTCCAAAATAAACTAACAGATGTCAGTACTAATCAAGGTAAAAATGCAGTTTCACGCCCTCCAAACCGATTTCTTTCAAATTTTGTACAATAACGTATTTTGATGCACTAAACACGAACACGATAAAAAAAAAAACGTCGGATTTAACTAGGAAAGAAGTTATTAAGCACTAAAGTTCACTGTTATGCAGGTTATGAGAGCTATTAATTACAGCGAGTTGGATTGACTGGGGTTTTGTTATCTTCTTGAGCGAGCACAGCGAGCGGAAACGCATAGCACGTATGCCCTTAAGCGACAGGTGAGGATGCCCTTAACATTAACAATATTTTCGAATAAATGGTTTCTGAACATTTCAAATGAGAGTTCTGTGTTTCCCAATGTTACATATCTGCGCATGCGCGTGTTTACAAATAGGCTGATGACGCCTAGTTTTATAACCTTCCTAACTTTAGTGCTTAATATTATATTCTATTAATTTTAGCGAGTTGGATTGACTGGGGTTTATGCCTTAAAGTTGTCACAAATTTAGTTGTTTACATTAGCTCTCATAACCTGCATAACAGTGACCTTAAGTGCTTAATAACTTCTTTCCTAGTTAAATCCGACGTTTTTTTTTTTATCGTATTCGTGTTTAGTGCATCAAAATACGTTATTGTGCAAAATTTGAAAGAAATCGGTTTGGAGGGCGGTTTGAAAGGCTGGGCATTTCTATCAATTATAAAACTTAAAATTCTCTATCAGGAAAAGTGAATAACTCAAATTCGTTAAAATTGTGGGTTAGTCACCTTTGGCACTGAGCCCTTCATATAAGAGTCAAACTATTCTGATTTTTTTATTTATTTATATAGGTTATTTTTAACGAACTTATTAAGGGATGTATCGTACAGTACCCACCATCTGAATGTGCTAAGATAAACTCTCCTGCGTGATAAACTGGTATAGGACATGGCCTGGAGTAGTGGGGATAGAAAGAAAGCCTAGCTATCTGCTGCCGCACACGCCACGACGCTGGGCCCGCAGAACACATCTATCGGACGCATATGCCACGACGCCGGACCCGAATGTGTTAACTGATAAGACTGGTCTTTCTCCACACCTGGCTACTAGAGAATAACCGAAACGTCCTTATTACAGTTTTTTTTAAAAAAATCGTGATGTTTGTCTAGTCGATCCCAACTATTCCCTTACTGCTTATTTCCTCGACGGCTTACTATCTACACATCTACAGTTCTTCGACTGCTAAGGTTAAAATCACTGTTCGTTTGTGTCATTCACTATTATCAATGCTTTGGGACAAATAGACCCATAATATTATATCATTACTTTGATTACTTTGATAATTTTCTTTATGAAAAGAAATATCTAACTATTTGATGAGGTGACATTTATAATATTATATAATAATTTTTAGAGGGCCTCTCTTTAGTCTTTTGGCTAGAAAGCTGGATTCTCATGCGGGAGACCTATTCGAGTTCTGCCTGTGGGAGGTTGACTATTATGAGCGATGGACTTACCATGGTTGTTTATAAAGGCGGTGGTAACCTGTAGTTAGTCCGGCGCAAATAGCCTAGAACCAAACGTAAAAAAAAAGAAGTTGATTTCTAAGCTGTGATTTTTGATCTGATCCCTCACGAGTCCACATTATGACATTCCTGAGCTATGATAGTGTAATAGGAAGAATGATAAAGTGTTGCGTATTTCCGAAATACACAACACTGACTGGAAAAGTGTTTATATCCGGATATATACCAGGAGATTATTCTATATTCCCTCTATATATACACACCCGAAGGAGGAGCCGGTTGCCAGAAGTCTGTGTATATTTAGCTGAGGTCGTACTGTTTGTATCTATAGATAGACAATCTTTTCTATAGAGGCGTCTCGCTGGCCTGACATGGTCTTTGGGTTGTCCTAGCCGTCTTAACATGGGGTCTTAAGCTGTAGAAACATTAAGACTTTAGTCGCTTCAATAGTGTTTTGGGGCTGACGTGCGGCATTATCCGGCATCACACGGTAAAGAAAGGTCTCTTTAGCCTGACATGGTCATCAGGTTGCCGTAACCGTCTTAAGATGGGGTCTTAAGCTGTATAAACCTTAAAACTTTAGTCGCATCACTCGTGTTTTGTGACTGAAGTACGACATTATTTGTCGGCACACTATATACAAAGGTTTCTCTAACGAGACTCTAGTTTTAGGTTCCCTAACCGTCAAAACATGGGATCTGAACCTGTATAAACCTTAAGCCTTTACTCGCTTCAGTCGTGTTTTGAGGCTGACGTGCAACATTAGCTGTCGGCACACTATATACAAACGTTTGTCAGCCATGACTCTAGTTTTAGGTTGCCCTAACCGTCATAACCTGGGATCTGAACCTGTATAAACCTTAATCATTTACCCGCATCACTCGTGTTTTGGGGCTGACGTACGGCATTATTCGTTAGCACACGGTAAGCAAAGGTCTCTTTGGCCTGGCATGGTCTTTGGGTTGCCCTAGGTGTCTTAAGATGGGACTTTTGGTTGTTTAAACCTTAAAACTTTATATAACTGGCGAATAAGGCGGAAGGTCAATAAAATATCGTCACACACTTTTACACTTAAAACTTTAGTCGCTCCAGTCATGTTTTGGCGCTGACGTCCGGCAGTTTCCATTGGCGATCTTTAAAAAAAGGTCACTCTAGCCTGAAATGGTCTTTAGGTTGCTCTAACCGTCTTAACATGGGATCTGAACCAATATAAACCTTAAGACTTTAGTCGCGTCACTCGTGTTTTGGCGCTGACGTGCGGCATTATCCTTTAGCACACGGTAACCAAAGGTCTCTTTGGCCTGAAATGGTCTTTAGGTTACCCTAACTATCCTTACATGAAACCTTAATCTGTATAAACCTTAAGACTTAAGTCGCGTCAATCGTGTTTTGTGGCTGACTTTATACATCGGCACACGATAAACAAAGGTCTCTTAAGCATGACATGGTCGTTAGGTTGCCCTAGCTGCCTTAAGATGGGATCTGGACCAATATAAACCTTAAGACCTTAGTCGCGTCACTCGTGTTTTGGGGCTGACATTATACATCGGCACACGATAAACAACGGTCTCTCAAGCATTACGTGGTCGTTAGGTTGCCCTAGCTGTCGTAAGATGGGATCTGAACCAATATAAACCTTAAGACTTTAGTCGCGTCACTCGTGTTTTGGGGCTGACCTGCGGCATTATCCTTTAGCACACTGTAAACAAAGGTCCCTTTTCCCTGAAATGGTCTTTAGGTTACCCTAACTGTCCTTACATGACACCTTAAGCTGTATAAACCTTAAGACTTTAGTCGCGTCACTCGTGTTTTGGGGCTGACCTGCGGCATTATCCTTTAGCATACTGTAAACAAAAGTCCCTTTTCCCTGAAATGGTCTTTAGGTTACCCTAACTGTCCTTACATGACACCTTAAGCTGTATAAACCTTAAGACTTTAGTCGCGTCACTCGTGTTTTGGGGCTGACCTGCGGCATTATCCTTTAGCACACTATAAACAAAGATCCCTTTGCCCTGAAATGGTCTTTAGGTTACCCTAACTGTCCTTACATGACAGCTTAAGCTGTATAAACCTTAAGACTTTAGTCGCGTCAATCGTGTTTTGCTGCTGACATTTTACATCGTCACACGATAAACAAAGGTCTCTCAAACATGACATGGTCTTTAGGTTGCCCTAGCTGTCTTAACATGGGATCTGAACCAATATAAACCTTAAGACTTTAGTCGCGTCTTTTTATGAAGGTCTTTCTAGCCGAACATGGTCTTTGGGTTGCTATAGCTGTCATAACATGGGATCTTAAGCTGTATAAACTTTAAGATATTAGTCGCGTCCCTTGTGTTTTGTGGCTGACATTATACATCGGCACACGATAAACAAAGGTCTCTCTAGCCGAACATGATCTTCAGGTTGCCGTGGCTATCTTAACATGGGACCTTAAGCTGTATAAACCTTAAGACTCTAGTCGCGTCACTCGTGTTTTGGCGCTGACGTGCGGCATTATCCTTTAGCACACGGTAAACAAAGGACTGTTTGGTCTGAAATACATGACACCTTAAGCTGTATGAACCTTAAGATATTAGTCGCTTCACTTGTGTTTTGGGGCTGACATTATACATCGGCACACGATAAACAAAGTTCTCTCTAGCCGAACATGATCTTCAGGTTGCCGTGGCTGTCCTAACATGGGACCTTAAGCTGTATAAACCTTAATACTATAGTCGCTTCAATCGTGTTTTGGGGCCGACGTGGGATATTATACATCGGCACAAGTTAAATAAAGGTCTCTTTAGCCTGATATGGCTGTCTTAAGACGGCCATATCAGTATATGGATGTATACGGTAATGTGTATACGGACCTTAGTCCGTATACACATTCAGACTTTAGTAGCGTAACTCGTGTTTTGGGGCTAACGTGTGACATCATCCGTTGGCACAGTGAGAACAAAGGCTTCTTTAGCTTGACATGGTCTTTAGGTTACCATAGCTACCATAGCATGGGACCTTAGTCCTTTTACACCTTAGTTCGTTTACACCTTAAGATTTGAGTTCGGTAACTCGTGTTTTGGAGCCAACGTGTGACATCATCCGTTGGCACAGTGCGAACAAAGGCTTCTTTAGCCTGACATGGTCTTTAAGGCACTAGCCTTAAAGCAACTTTGAGTCTCAGTGTGTACTAACACACTGAGACTCAAAGTTGCGATACATTGTTGCGGGACACTGGGAGCTGTCCTGCAACAATGTTGCGCGTCTGTTTCGGGGCTGCCCCGCAACAATGAATCGCGTCAACACTAGATAGCCTGTTCCCTCGAAAATGTCTCAGGAGCTGGTTCTCGCAGGAGTTTCTCTATCATTGTTATTTTTAATTAAAAATCGAAAAAAGAAAAAACCAAGAAGGTGGTGGTGTCGAACATTGTTCAGTGCCAACAATAAAGCGTGCTACGATCTTTTAGACACTTTGAGACTTGAAGATGGAATGGGGTTCGTTAACTTTATTAGAATGACACCTCAAGATTTTGAGAATCTTTTGGAAATGGTTGGACCAAGAGTGATTAAAAAAGATAGAATTTTTAGAAATGCAATTTCTCCCACCGTAAAACTGGCAACTACACTCCGGTTCCTTGCAAGTGGAGACTCCTTTACAAGTCTAATGTATATATTCAGAATTTCCAAGCAAATCATATCTCCATTTGTTCCGGAAGTGTGTGAGCCTTTAATCACCATTTTGAAAACATACATCAAAGGAAGTGAAAAATTATTTTTATTAATGTAATGGATACAAATGTAAATATATTTTTAATGTTGTCTTTCTTTTATTTTTTAACTAAAATATAAACAATTTTGACTTAAAGTTAGATACATAAGAAATTAAATTGTAATCTAAAATATAAACTATTTTGACTTAAAGTTAGATACTTAAGAAATTAAGTTTTAATCTAAAATATAAACTATTTTGACTTAAAGTTAGATACATAAGAAATTAAATTGTAATCTAAAATATAAACTAGTTTGACTTAATGTTAGATACATAAGAAATTAAGTTGTAATCTAAAATATAAACTATTTTGACTTAAAGTTAGATACATAAGAAATTATGTTGTAATCTGGACAATTATCGTCACATGAGTGTGAGCGTAGAGTGCTACTGGTCGATGATGTAGGTGATGAAGGTGTCTGGGGAAAATTGTACCGCTTTGTGTTTAGTATTATTAGCGGAGTCATGATAGGCCCCGCTTTGCAAATTGAAGATAATGTCTGATATGTATTTTTTTGCTAACACTATTTCCATATTCGGCCTGCTGCAATTCCTCAATGAATCGACAACCAAGTCTCCGAAGATAGTAAAACTGTCTCTTTTGGTCATTACTTGGCTAATGCTTTTGGTCATTACTTGGCTAATGCTTTTCACGCATTGAAGTGCTTAATTCGTAAAATCGTCAGCACGTTTTGTAGTTCTTGTGCGTCCAATGGGTGCTTGAAATTTTGAAGTATTAGCAATGGCTTCATCTTTTGATGATTCCATTTCGGTCTGATGTAGTTCAGACTGTGCATCATCGAGAGGTGCAGGATGTTGCTCCTGCAACAAATACAACGAAAATTGATGTAATTGAATATTATCGATATCAATCAAATAAAACTTAATATTTAAATACTTAAAATTCGCCAATATTAGTGTGTATTGTCATATGTAATTAATTGTACATTTATACAGTAAAGTAGGTTTGTTCAAAGCTCGTTGTGTTTTCCAGTCATACGATACATTATTCTTCAGTTTAATAATCCATGTATTTATTGGTTTCATGGCACTAGGGACTCCAGACCTTCCCTGGAGACCCGATGGCCCAGAGGGTTAAGGCGTGAGCACTTAACACTCCGCGCCAAAGGTCGTGGGTTCGATTCCCACTAGGGGTGGTGGCTTTTCTTTCGAAAAAAGAAAAGGCATCGCCCCTATCCTGGCTAGAAAAGGGTGGTAACCTATAGATAACCCGTCCTAAAATTCTTAGTTAATAATAAATGGACGTTAAAATTAAAATTAAAGTAGGTTTGAAAAAAAAAATTTAATAGTTTAAAGCGGGAGTTTTCATTATTTTCAGATGCCCAAAAGCAGCTGTGAATGGTTGATGGTGGCCCAAGATTTTTCAAAAAAATGGAATTTTCCGAACTGTGTTGGCACTATGGATGGTGAACATATACAGATTGTGGCCCAGAACACAGTGGAAGTTGGTTCTATAACTACAAGGGATTCTCTAGCATTGTTGTCCTTGCCGTAGCTAATGCAAATTACAATTTCTTGTATTTGGACGTTGGGTGCCAAGGGAGGATTTAGGACGGCGGAGTCATCAGCTTGAAAACGCTTCATGGAAAAATTAATGGTAAAAATGAAGTTTCACGCCCTCAAAACCGATTTCTTTCAAATTTTGTACAATAACGTATTTTGATCCACTAAACACGAATACGTTAAAAAAAAAAAAAACTTCGCATTTAACTATGTGTTTCCGCTCGCTCAAGAAGATGACAAAACCCCAGTCAATCCGACTCGCTAAAATTAATAGAATTCTAATAGAATATAATATTAAGTTCACTGTTAGGAAGGTTATAAAACTAGGCGTCAACAGCGTATTTGTAAACACGCGCATGCGCAGATATGTAACATTGGGAAACAGAGAACTCTCATTTGAAATGTTCATAAACCATTTATTCAAAAATATTTTTAATTTTTAGGGCTTCCTCACCTGTCGCTTAAGGGCATACGTGCTATGCGTTTCCGCTCGCTCAAGAAGATAACAAAAGCCCAGTCAACGACTGGGCTTTTGTTATCTTCTTGAGCGAGCGGAAACGCATAGCATGTATGCCTTAAAGTCGCGAATTAGAACGAACTAATAATTATAAAGGCATTAGCTAATTATTAAGGGATTTCTGATATATAATACTTTTCATAAACGAAACAAAGAAGAAATTTGAAGAGTGTCTCATTATTTTAAAAAATGATTGTGAATAAATAACTGCTGACGAATTAAAATAATTTATGGTAAATTTCAATTAAACTTCTTCATTACGAACTTTTCCATACCCGCGCATGCGCATGTTGACAAATTTAGTTGTTTACAGTAGCTCTCCCTGCTCAACAGTGAACTTTAGTGCTTAATAACTTCTTTCCTAGTTAAATGCGAAGGTTTTTTCTAACGTATTCGTGTTTAGTGCATCAAAATACATTGTTGTGAAAAGTGTTAAAGAAATCGGTTTGGAGGACGTGAAACTTCACTTTTACCCATTTTTTTTTCCTAAATACAAACTGACTATTGCTTTATCTAGAGCTACCTCTATTTAATTTATAAAAATATAATTATATTCTAAAGAAAAAAATATTGTTATTGCTTACCTTTTCTTCATCAGCATTCCAGCTCCCTCTTGATTCATTGGCTGGTAGAAGAAATAACAGGTGTTCGTAACCATACCAAGCACATTTTTTCGGGGATGCGCCACTTTTCCTCGCTTCTAACAATTTTTTGTGCTCCCTCCTGAATTGGCTTTTTAGAGCATGTATTTTTCTTTCTACTTCCGAGGATAAAACGTTATATTTTTCTGCCAATTCGAAATAGCGTTGGTACGTTTTTTCCGGTTTCTATATTCGGCACCTGCCACGTCCCATAAGCATGCGCGCATTTGTAACTCCTGAATTAACTTTAGTGTTAATTCTGACGTCCACATTTCGAAGTAATTGAATTTAAGTCCGTACGGGGGAACTGTCGGGGGCTGACTGTGGATTGGAGAATGTTCCGGAACACGTCCACACTCCCATTGTTGCGCGATAATGTATCCGTGAGTCCCGACCCAGCGGGATTTAGATTCTTGTATCACGTAGACCCGCAATACACGGCTGATACAAGGGGACATGTTCGCGTCAGAATCGCAACAATTCTGATTCAAACGAGATTCAGCTCTGCAACAATGTTGCGCAACATTGTATCCCAGTGTGTACTAGCCTTTAGGTTACCTTAGCTACCTTAGCATGGTACCTTAGTCCTTTTACACCGGACATGGTTCCTTGGTTCGTTTACACCTTAAGATTTTAGTTCGGTAACTCGTGTTTTGGAGCCAACGTGTGACATCATGCGTTGGCACAGTGCGAACAAAGGCTTCTTTAGCCTGACATGGTCATTAGGTTACCTTAGCTACCTTAGCATGGGACCTTAGTCCTTTTACACCTTAGTTCCTCTCTGGCCTGACATGTGCTTTAGGTTGCTTTAGCTGTCTTAACATGGCACCTTAAGCTGTATAAACGTTAAGACGTTTGTCGCGTCACTCGTGAGCGAGTACGAATATAAATATATTTGTATTCATAAGTGAGAATACGCATTTATTTTTATTCACGTATAATAAATATAAATAAAAATAAAATTTTATTCGTAAATTTTTCTGTAAATACAAATAAATTCACAGAAAAAATTGTAAATAATCACAAAAAATCAAGTGATTACAAAAAAAAATCACATCAAAATATATGAATACAGATTTATTCACATTATAATTTGTGAATACAAATTTATTCACAATAAAATTCGCAAATAAATTATGAATTTATTCGTATTAAGGATAAGAATTTTTTTGTGAATAACTTTGTACTCATATATTTTAAAGTGAATAAATTTGTAATCACTTGATTTTTTGTGAATATTCACATTTTTTTGTGATTATTTACAATTTTTTCTGTGAATTTATTTGTATTCGCAGAAAAATTTGCGAATAAAATTTTATTTGTATTTAATATACGTGAATACAAATAAATTTGTATTCACACTTATGAATACGAATTTATTTATATTCGTATTTTACAATTGTATGAAGTACGAATAAATTCGTATTTTTATTTATAAATAAAATTATGCCCATCTCTGCCCCACACCCCCTGGTGGTCCAAGCAACTTCGTGTAAACGGCTTCCTCAGGGTAAAAGCGTTTGCCATCATCGACACGTTCATATCCAGAAGATCTTCAAACGTTGTGTTACAAGTTCCCTGTAAGTCGACGAGAATTATTGAGTCTAGGGTTGTTGCGCATTGATCTGGATTGCAGGGCTATCTCTTCAGGCCGTCTCGGAACGTGGAGTTGTCAATGTTCAACACTATTCAATTTCCTAGATTGAAATCAATACTGCGCTTCTACTGCGGCGCTGTGCATCCGAATAGATTTGACGTGGTATTCAGAAACTCTTAAGGGGCGAATCTGGTTCAGCGGTGGAGCAATCGACTAGTATTCTATAGGACCCAAGTTCGAATCTCGGACACTACCTAAAGATTTTATCTTCTAGCCCTGTCGTTCGAGGGTCGGATTCGGGGTCCCAGACCTTCCCAGCCTTTAATGTGTACCTGCAAAAGGCTAAACCAGGCCCCAGTGGCATAGAACTGACCACACTATCTTCGTTGTGTGCTTTATGGATCAGATACCTCTACAGGATCTGGCATTGTGGGGCTTAATCAAATTATTTCTGAAAGTAGTTGGTACTGTACTAGGTGGCATTAAGTTGTGACCAAAATTACTTAGTAATATATAAATTGGTACGTACTGTAGAAATTACAGATTGCCAAAATTATCCTCAAAAATCAATCATTCAAAATCCCCTCGTAACAGATCACAGTTGGAGAAACTTCCACTAGTAGGGCCACGCCTAGATTGGTCATGGTCTGAAAGAATCCAATATGGTGGATAATAGTCAGCTGATCGATAATCGAAATGCCATATGCTAAAAATTAATCTCCAGAAGAAATGTAGTCTCAAAAATTAAAAAAATCCTGTCACTCCCCTGATTAAAATATATTTTTTATTGTTTGTCGAAGTAGTCAATAAAAATATTATTCATTATGACCAGTATAGACGTAGCCCTAAAAGCGGAAGGTTTTCCACCTCTAGTTGAGTCTGTAAGTTTTCGAAAAACCAGTTATTTATTCATTGTTATAAATTGGTCTTTTATAATAAATGCCATTAAATTTGTATTACTCTTTTACATAAGAAATACTCAGAAATGAATACAAATCAATTAGGAATTACATTTCTCGTCACGTGACCGCAGACCTCATTTGCGTTACACGTTTTGTAGCCCCCGTGACGCAAAATTGGCAGACCCTCCCAAGGCATAAGACATTTCTGTGTCAACATCCAATCAAACCCGGTTGTGTAATTGTCTTGTTGTATCAGATTTTTATTTTATCTTGCTTGTGTTATTATATTCCTCGTCAATGTTATGTCTGACCCGAATAAGGAAGAATCTGCTATTAAAAACCCTTTCCGATAAATATAGCTTTAGGATTCCGGTAACTTCCTTCTGTAATAGTTGTCTTCCATTTCCAGCTTCTGCAGCTGAGAGCACGACCTCCATTCTTCAAGAAGATCTTCGAATGATTCATTCCGAATATAGCATTTCGTTAAATAAAGCTACAGCGAATTTGAATGATACGTGTCAATGAGATGAGATGAATTGCAAGTAATTTGGGTTTGTTTTCAGGATTTGGAGTAATTTGTGTTTGTTGTAAAAAAGCTAGGACTAAATACTAAACAGAAAAAAAAGTTACAAAAAAGCGTTTAAAAAAAGTCCCACAAAAAAGTGTCGCTGACGTTCGCGCATGCGTGGTGGCCATGTACGAAAAGAAGACTGTATGTTATAGAGTACATTACATAGGTTTGTCGGGTGGACCTAAAGCATATTTATGTTTCTGAATTTGTGCAGAAGGCTCTAAACGAAATTATTTTTGGATCTCTCATATTTTTGTGGTGATTCTTTAACTTGCAATAGTGGTTCTGTTGGTCTTTATGTCACTACTCGTACCATAGGCAGGAGAAAAATCCCCCTCAATCGCCTTTTAAATACTTAAAATGTCTGTTAATTTCAATAACGATGTCGGACGAAAATTACCTAAGGAGTGGATATTGGCCTTGGCTACAACAAGTGGATGTAGACACGACTTTGACCCCGAAGGGACCAGCTGGATGAATAAATTTCTAGTAATTTCTCAAATCCGAACGTAACAAAAATTTAAAAATATTAGTTTGGATGAATTTAAGACATGCAAATAATATTTCAACTGCTTCCCATGATTCTGTGTACCCAAACCAAAAAGTCCGACTCGCAGGAACTGCGTCATCTAAGCGCGGTTCCGTACATCTCGAAGAAGTAGAGTAGATTAGGCATCACAAATAACAGGAAACTGACAGTAGCCAACTTACATAGAAGCGGATAATTCTTAATCCTCATTCTTGAGGAAGGCTGAATAAGTCAATACAATTATGTACTGAAAACGTACTCACTCTACGACTACTGCTCAGAAGGCTCTATTCCAAACAACCGAAAATTCGTTGTCATTTTAAGTTCTTTTTTTTACTAGCAAATTCGTTTCACTGTTATAATCAACTGTAAATATGTGCTTCATGGCAAATAAAAGTACATTCTCTCTTGGGTTAAATTTTTCTATAAAATAGGAAATAATGATAACTTCAGTTGTAGCAGGAGGAAGGTTATATAGATAGGAGAATTCAAAACAAACCTATGTATTCGCCATCATGGTTAGCCACAGCCATCTTGATTTCCACAGCCATTCCAAACGTATTACCAATACCTTTCACCGTTTGTTAGCTTATTTTACTAGAATACTAATTTTACTGATAAATGCAATTGACAACAAAAAACAAACAATTAAAAAATGAAATAAACAAAGATAATATCCCCTTCAAAACAACAAAATAAACACTTTTTAAGTTTTATGCGCATATATCTTCGATGACGTTGCCCCATCGAATATTGCTTCAGAACCATTTTTGTAGAGAATTTAGTCAGCATTCGAATGGTCACCTTCTACTTACCACGATTTCCTAACCGTTATCGAGATATTTACGAAAAATGTATGAAGATCCGAAAACTTTTCATGTCTATTTATAAAATTATTTTTTCGCATACTCCAAATATAACCAAAATTTAAGCATCTTAGTTGGGATTAATTTCCAAGATTTAGAAAAAATTTCAATTAAATCCCGCGATTCTAAGTACCCACAAAAAAATAATGACATGTGAAAACATTAATTCCACTTTTCTCAAAAACGGTTACAGATGTCGTCTTAAAAATGGTTTCATTCGTTTTCCTATGTTAAGAAACCTATAAAAGAAGTACCTGCAAGCATACGAACTCAAAAACGTAAGCGTTACGATTTTTTTTTCGCAAATTTCGCCCCAAACGCCATCTTCCATTAGGCGAATTCTGCTGGTTAACGAACTTGACCTTTCAAATTAGAAGACAGATTTTTGTACCAAATTTCATCAAAATCGGACAATTTTTGAGCCGTCAGGAGCGCGAACAGACAAGCATATATATATATATATATATATATATATATATATATATATATATATATATATAAACTTTAAAGTAATTGATTTCGTTTATTCGAACTGTTCTTTTTGTCTGTTTTTTATTCCTTATTATTAGCACGGTTACTCCCTATCTCCATAGGGAGAACCCGCTTATGAGGTTGACCTCATGACGCAATCCGGAAGTGCCGACTAGAAACTTTCACGTTTCAGACCCTATAGATCACGAAAATATAGGTGGCCCAAATTTGTATATATATACATATATATATATATATATATATATATATATATATATATATATATATATATATATATATATATATATATACATATATATATATATATTTATATATATGCTTGTCTGTTCGTGCTCTAGCAAGCTCAAAAATGGTCCGATTTTAACGAAATTTGGTACAAAAATCTGTCGTCTAATTTGAAAGGTCAAGTTCGTTAACCAGCAGAATCCGTCCACTAGAAGATAGTGTTTGGGGCGAAATTCGCGCAAACAAAATCGTAACGCTTACGTTTTTGAGTTTATATGCTTGCAGGTACTTGTTTTATATGTTTCGTAACATAAGAAAACGAATGAAACCATTTTTAAGGCGATATCTGTAACCGTTCCTGAGAAAAGTGGAATCAATGTTTTTGTAAGTCATTATATTTTTGTGAGTACTTAGAATCGCGGGATTCAATTGAAATATTTTCTACAACTTGGAAATTAATCCCAACTAAGATGTTTAAATTTTGGTTATATTTGGAGTTAAGGAAGTATGCGAAAAAAATTATTTTATTAATAGACATGAAAAGTTTTCAGATCTTCATACATTTTTAGTAAATATCTCGATTACGGTTGGGAAATCGTGCTAAGTGGAAGGTGACCATTCGAATGCTTACTAAATTCTCTACAAAAAAGGTCCCGAAGCAATATTCGTTGGGGCAACGTCAATCAGAGATATAATCGCATAAAACTTAAAAAGTGTTTGTTTTGTTGTTTTGAAAGGGGTTTTCTCTTTGCTTAACTCACTTTTTAATTGGTTGTTTCTTGTTTTAAATTGCATTTATTAGTAAAATTAGTATTGTAGTAAAATAAGCTAAGAAACGGTGAAAGGTATTGGTAAGTTTGGAGTGGCTGTGGTAATCAAGATGGCTGTGGCTAATCATGATGACGTAGTTTGTTTTGAATTCTCCTGTCTATATAACCTTCCTCGTAGCCTCCAACTGAAGTTACCGTTATTTCTCATTTTATAGTAAGATTTAACCCACGACAGAATGGAATTTTATTCGCCCTGAAGCACATATTTACAGTTGATTATAACAGTAAAACGAATTTGCTAGTAAAACAAGATACTTAAAATGACAACGAATTTTTGGTTGTTTAGAATATAGCCTTCTCAGCAGTAGTCAAAGAGTAAGTACGTTTTCAGTACATAATTGTATTGACTTATACAGATTAAGAATTATCCGCTTCTGTGTAAGTTGGCTACTGTCAGTTTCCTGTGATTTGTAATACTAATCTATTCCATTTCTTCGAGATGTACGTAACCGCGCTAAGATGACGCAGTTCCTGCGAGTCGGACTTTTTTTTTAAATTGCTTATAGTTGGATAATGTATTTGAAAATAAAACAGGTTAAGAAAAATAAGAAAAACAATTTAATGTTAGAGATATGGATTTCCAAGATATAGCTTTTCAACTGCCTAGCGTCCTTCCTAGGGAGGGTTGTTTGTCTTTGATTTTGGTACTTAGAATTATGGGATACAGTTGAAACATTTTCTGCATGTTCGAATTTCATCAACACTAATATGTTGACATTTTTGTTACGTTTAGAGTAAAGGAAGGGTTAGAATAAAATATTTTATTAACAGACAAAAAAAGTTTTGGTAACTTTGTATACTTTCGTTAGTATCTCGAAAATCGTTGACAATCTTGTGAATCGGAAGATTACCATTCGAAAGCTTACTAAATGCTCTACAAAAAAGGTTCTTAAGAAAGTTTTAATTAGGCGATGTCAATCGGAGAAATAAGTGCTTAAAACTTTAAATTAATTGATTTCGTTTATTCGAACGGTTCTTTTTGTCTTTTTACTCCTTGTTATTTTTTAATTGCTTATAGTTGGATAATGTATTTGACAATAAAACTGGTTATGTAAAATAACAAAAACAATTTATTGTTAGAAATATAGATTTCCAAGATACCAAGACCTTGTCACTAGCGGGACAGTTTCTAGTGTTAGCCGACCCTTCCAGGTAAGATCGTAAATCATGACCTTTCAAGACTTTACTACACACAGGAATGGCATTAGTGACCTTAAGGGTTGACACGCCATTATAATAATTAATTTAAAAAAAAGACTGGTGGAACCAAAATAATAACTGCTTCTATTTTAATCTTTCCAAATTAGACTAGGGATATGAACGGAACCGCGCTAAGATGAGACCAATTTTCTGTTGCTAGAAATAATTAAAAGTTTTGGGAACTTCGTATACTTTCATTAATATCTCGAAAACGGTTGAAAATCTTGGGAAGCGAAAGGTTGCCATTCGAAAGCTTACTAAATGGTCTAAAAAAAAGGTTCTGAAGAAAGTTTTGAATATGCGATGTCAATCGGAGAAATAAGTGCTTAAACTTTGAAGTAATTGATTTCGTTTATTCCAACGGTTCTTTTTGTCTGTTATTATTCCTTGTTATTTTTTAATTGCTTATATTTGGATAAAGTATTTGACAATAAAACAGATTAAGTAAAATAAGAAAACCAATTCATTGTTAGAAATATAGCTTGCCAAGAGAAAGAAATTCGATGACGTCTTTTGAATATTTTCAATTGCCTTTATGCTGTTGGTTTTTTATTTTATTTTTTAATTGATTTTATTTGTATATTTATTACTATAGTAGAAGAACACAAGAAAATGTGAAAAGTTTTGATATTTTTCAATGCATTGAAACGTACTAAATAGGTATCTCTAGAAGAGGATTCTGGGGTCGGGGGGACCCGACCAGGTAAAGTCATAAACCCCTTTGAACAAAGGCCGAACCAAATATTATCTGTTTCTATTCTATGCTTTTCAAATGACAAAAGGGATATGAACGGAATTGCGCTAAGATGATGCAGTTCCTGGGAGTCGGACTTTTTTTTTAATGGAAGAGAAACAGTGTTAAGACCTTTACACGCATTCTTTTTGTGTTTCATAACTGGATCACGGCATATAACTGAATCCGAAATATACAGAAACTACGATATGACTTTCTACTATAAAAATTAGGTACCTAATAGTGAATAATCTGAAATTAATGTCAAATGTCCTTGTAATATAATAGGTTATAGTTTTATTGGTTGTAATAAATGTGTAGAGTTACTTTGAGCTCAGAAAAACTTTAAATTTACATTTTACGAAGTTGACATTTTAAGTGAAGTTTTCCTAAGAAAAATTTTTTTTTTCCTAACCGCCAAAAACACAATTTTTATTTTTTGAACACAGCTAGTACATTGTTTGATCATTCTAGAAAAAAATTATGATGCATGTGGTAATTGTGATTTCTGAGGTATGACTTACTGAACCTACCTAATGAAAAAGTATAAAAAATAACTTTGCGCGATTAGTGGCATGACACTATTGCCTATAGTATCACTATTATAGTTTATTTTGATAGAGAAAAGCATTAGCTTTAATTTGATACCAAGAACAGCCGGATTTTTTGAAAAAAAAAAAAATTAAAACACAAATGTTTTTCAGATCTGTTATTAGAAAGGCAGTAACCAAAATCATGCAAAAAACAAGAATTTCAAAAAATTCCCCCTGGTTCAATTTTTGATGAAAAAATCTGAAAAAAATTAATTTGAGATTATCTCATACTACTATTTATGAAAAAAATTTGAAAAATATCTGAGATATGATGGCACGGACATATATTAAAATTGGGCGATTTAACGTGAATTGACCCTTCTAAGCTTTTCAAATGACAAAAGGGATATGAACGGAACCGCGCTAAGATGATGCAGTTCCTACGACTCGGACTTTTTTTGATAACCTAAAATCCTATATAAAACGTTCGATACAAAAAATTCAAAAACATTGATTTTTTTGTTATTTATAAAGTCAAGAAAATGATTTTGATCTTGATAGGACAATATGGAATACCCCTTAATGTGGCATTTAGTTTCTGAAGCTGTTCTTGGCGTGCTGGCGTTACAAGTGCAACACAAACGACTGCTGGTGTAAACAGGATACTATTTCTGGCGAGCGATAAAGCCTAACACGCGGGACGAAAAAAAACTACTAAGGGATGGCTATAGTTGTTAGTAAAGAAATAGAGATGACAGGGAATGGTGGATGGAAAAAAGAAGAAGAAAAAAAGGAGTAAAATAGGAGTTGAGAGACTTAAATAGCCCAAATGGGCGGGATAACAGATGCTGTCGCTGTGAGGGTCCGTTCTTCGGTCTTGGTGTATATATATATATATAGCTGTTGTTAGGACAGCATGTTGTAGGGGGAGGATTGGGACAGCAAGTGCGGTACACTTGTTCCATGAGCAAGTGCAGCTTGGGAATTATACTGATCCAATGCGTTCTTAAACGTTCCGAGTTGCAGTACGTCTTAGGCTACACCTACATTGGACCCGTATTCCTCCCGATCAGATTCGATCCGATCCGATTTCGTTTGATCGACAACGGCCGAAAGCGGCTGACGTGAGTTGGTCTCGACACGATCCGATCAGATTTAGTCACAGCTCGTCAGTAATGACTTCTTAGTGAAGTGAAAATGAGAGATTAATTTAAGAAATACCACCTAATAAGCATAGAAACCTTGTATGTTGGCGGTAAGAGTAGTATTGGTATTCATATTTTAAAATTATTTATAAGTTTTTATTTATTTATTTATGAGCGACCGTAACTAAGGCGACTCGCTCAGAACAGAAATCACATATATAATATACATACAAAAATTACATATAATTAAATCTAATCTCATTTCACACATTTTTGTCCAAATATACAAATGGAAATTTATATACACATTGGTTAGCAATTCCTTATACATATATTTATAAGAGAGTACAATATTACAATATACTTGAATATATAAATAAAAAAATCTTCATTTCTCACAAGAGAATATTTATTTATTTTTCCTACTTAGTAATATGTTACATAAATAAAGTAATACGTTTATTTAACATCTGTAAATTTGTAAAGTACCTACATTAGTTAAGTGTGCTCACACATGTAAGTAATAATATATACAGAAATAAAACCTTAATTATTATTTATGAGAAAGGTAGCTTAAAGGTTATAAACATTGGAAGGTTATAGACGTTGGATGATTATAAACATCTTTCCACGTAATTTAATAAACAAGGGGAAGAAAAAACAAAAATGTGAATTGACAAAGTTGTTCTAAATTTTATTTCCTTTGATTTAAAACAAAAAAATGCATTGAAATCGGTTAAGATTTAGAGCCTGTAGACCTTTTTGAAACAAAATATGTGGGTTGGCGCCATTATGCTTCGTCGGTCCGAAATCGGTCCAGAAAGAAATATGCTTGAATGGCCCCAAGAACCGGTGGCCATCGGATTGGATCGAGTCGGGACCAATGTAGGCACCTCCGTTAAGATACATGTGTTTGTTTTGCTTCCGACAGCCGGTGGCTATTGGATCGGATCGGAACGGGTCTAGTGTAGGTGCACCCTTCATCCTTGTTTCCTTTACTACAAATCTTCCGAGAGACGTGTCGGACGACATGTGCCGGGAACAACTCGCAGAATGGAAACCATTAGCAACAAGTCGCGGCACATGTGCCTGGACCAAAAATGTGCCAGACAACCGCGCGACAAAACATGTGCCCGCGACTTGTGCGTAGGGTAATGTAAACATCCCGCAACTTGTGCCCGGAACAGGCGCATGCGCAAAACACCGATTACACATACAACCCAGTCTAGTGTCCACAGAAGCTAACCTAAAAACTGACTAATCTTCACATATGTTATACCTCATTATTGCATCAAATACCTCTTCGACATGTACCAGAGAATTGGCAACAAAAGCGTGCAACAAGTCCGGGGCACATGTGCCGGGGATTTGTCAGAATGGAAACGTAACTTTAGTAGGACTACTAGTTGGACAGTGGACTCCATTCACGCTCCGACTTTCTATCCTACTAGCGATCCAACTTTAGTCCTAGTCTGTTTTCACGACTGTGTACGTCGCTCACGAACCAAAAAATGTATCGAGTGGAGACCGAAGTTGCCCGGAGGTCAAGCACTGACTGAGCTAAGTTGGACGACTTTGATCCTACACTCACCCTCCAACTCCGTCGCCAGTCGGACCTTCGAGTCGTCCCTCTAAATGTTCCGACAACTAGCCTTCCAACAATCCGACTACTGGTCCAACTTCGGAAGTCGGGCCTCGTATCCTGCTGCAAATCGGAACGTGAATGGCCTGCTTAAGACATCCATACTTTTGGTGTAAGGACTTTTGAGAGCGCGTTTGCTTTTACTGTTGTATTTTATTTATTTTTTGTTGTTGTTTTAAACGGTATATCAACAAGTGGGCTATTAACACCGGGCTATCCACAGGTTGCCACCCATTTGTAATGCCAACAGCACGTAGTCCATCACTCATTTAGGTACTAGTCCCGCCCGACGTTGCTTTACTTCAAGGGGAACCGGTGCTATCGCCGTTTGCTCTATTATGGTATTGTGGTATTCTCAGGTATTGTCTATAATAATAAAAAACCAAAATCGCCGAAAACCAACCGTCCTATATCTATATGGAAAGTCCGAGGACAATCCACTACAGTAACGACATCAAGTGGTCATTTGGAGTCTTGAGGACAACAGCATGAAGTTTTGGGTGGATCGGAGCACCCTGAAGATCACTCAACCATTCAAACCAAATTCATGCTCCGAAAGTGATCTACAGTTAGGAAAATGAGAGAAAAAGCCTTGAACCCCACAATATGGAACAACTTAAGAAGGAAATACCAGAAAGGATAAAGGGAATGTGGGCAAGGAAGAGAATAAAGTAGGGGAACATAAAGTGATTAACTGAAACATTGAAAATATAGGTCACCACCCTTTTCTAGCCAGGATAGGGCTGATGCCTTTTCTTTTATTCAGAGAAAAGCCACCATCCCTAGTGGGAATCGAACCAACGACCCTTGGCACAAAATAATTAACGATTCATTATTTATTTTATCTTGTTGTTAATGGATTAACGATTTTATCTTATAATCATCGGGGTCTCCCTGTGTTCTAGTGGCTAACCCTTTAGATACATATGCGGGAGATGGTGGGTTCGATTCCCACCTGCGGAAGGAATTTTCTCATCTCGCGACTCGTTCGGAAAATTCCTAGCTACACCGTTAATGGCCTAGATGTCGATGAGCCGTAAAAAAATAAAAAATAAATAAATAAAAAGAATACAAAAATAATAATCGTCCAAGTATTAAGGAGTCATAATAATTGACTCATCAGAAAATAAAAACCAGTAATTCTTATAGGTTAATTTGATGCAACTAGTTGAATAAACTTCCAATCCGGGTGATCCTATTTTGCTGTTTAACGAATTCGTCCAGTCGTTTGCTATGGGCATGCTGTATACCAAGTTCCGTGGTGAATATTGTGGCCCGTTGACGGCACATTTTAAAGGGCCTAATTTTAATTAAATTATCAACAGAATACAGGCATTCCAGTCACCATACTGGCATTCACGTTTCCAACAAACCCCTACACAATGACCTTAACATCCCACTTGTCCTTGACCTTGCTAAAACCCGTTTCCAAACGTTCCACTCCAAATAGTCTCACCATCCTAATCCTGAAGGTCTATCCTTTTCTTCCCAACCCATCCAGACATTTCTCCTAGGTGGCTTAAGAGACAGTGGCCCCGAGATAAACTAAGATAGCCGATCCCATTGTGATCATTAGAACATGTGTTCACCCGCCTTAGGAAGTACCAAATATAGTTGGCTTCTTCCAAATACTATTATTATTTATAAAATTATTTTTATTTTGTTTTAATTTTAACGTTTTAATAAATTTTTATATATTTATCTGTGTCAACAAACTTCGCGATTGTACTAATGATTTATGTACCGATTTCAAATAAAGAAATACAAATTAAAAAAATAAATAATTTCGTGCGTAGGATCGGTGCCGAAGAATTTCAAGAATTGTTTCATGAGCACAAAATTCTTTCCAAAATTACTAAAAAATTGCTACTTAACAATAGCAGGTAGATAAAAATTGTTCCTCTCGGGTTTTAACACATATTAAAAAAAATATAATAAAATAAAATTAGTCCCTTAACAGGCCACGAGGGCCCTGAGGGGCAGATACTATAGAGGTATCTGATTCATGACCATACGGCACACTAGGGAGACAGTGTGGTCAGTACTATGCTCCGGCCGTCTGATTTTCCCGTGGCTGCTTCGACAGCTAGAGTCATTAGCACCAAGGTACCCATTAATAAATTAATTAAAGGCTGGGTCGGCCTAGTGACGGTCAGGGAGGCCGAATTCAACCTATGAACGAAGACACTATAAGATAAAAATCTTTAGTGCTTGCTCGGGATTTGAACTCAGGTCCTCTAGCATACTAGTCCAGTGCTCTACCACTGAGCTAACCTCGCCTCCAAAATAATAATAAAAAAACCAAAAACAATTTAATAAATAAATGATTTCCAATGAGTAGCTACAGATTGTACAAATTATCAAGAATTGTGCTAATTTCCAAAAAAATATCAGCACAAAATAATGTTTTAAACATGTGTAAGACACTAATAGACCCGTGAATCCATTTGCAGACTAATAACAAAACTCGCTGCGCGGTAATTGCATGAAAATACACTCCATCAATTAGGAATGGAGTCGAGACGGAGTGTTTAAAGGTCGAAATGTCACTCTCCTTCTGTAAATCGATAGTTACATGTCTGCATTAACTATACATTAGTCTGATCCAAAATGGAGTTCCATTTCCAACTAATGTAACTTCTTTGGATTATAAAAAAAATTAAATTCCTCGCTTATGTTTACTTTTAAATTTCATTTATTCAATGTATGTCGACGTTCTATAATCCAGAAGACACACACACACACACACACACACACACACACACACACATATATATATATATATATATATATATATATATATGTATATATATATATATGTATATTAGCTGAATATCCGTGCTTCGTCACGGCAGATAAATAGTTATTTTATCATGTAATGTAACATCAAAATGAACGCTGTATGTATATAATTTTGTGCAGTTTATTATAGCACAGTTCCCGTCATACTATAAGGTATTCATCCATTGATAAGTAATCGAAGTTAATGTTAAGTAATGTTGCTTGACATTGGGGCGCTCCGGACCAATGTCAAGAAACAGATAACCTAGAGATCACCCGTTATATATAGGTTACCAGTTACAGGAGTTCGGGATATTATTACCTCGGACAGACCATCACTAGGTATAGCGTAAACTCTATGAGGGACAAAATCACAGTTTATTTCTAGTAATTCAAGGTCTGCCATCATAGTTGAAATTAACCGCAAATAGAAATAATATTATGAAATAGATACAGTACGGTAACAGCTGACCTGTTCTCCTAGCAACGCATGCTGCCTTGGCTTGCCTGCTCTAACCAACTAACAATAACAGCTGACCTGTTCTCCTAGCAACGCATGCTGCCTTGGCTTGCCTGCTCTAACCAACTAACAATAACAGCTGACCTGTTCTCCTAGCAACGCATGCTGCCTAGGCTTGCCTGCTCTAACCAACTAACAATAACAGCTGACCTGTTCTCCTAGCAACGCATGCTGCCTTGGCTTGCCTGCTATCTAACCAAATAGATATTCAAACACCTCTAAAAATTCTTAAAAATTTATGTTCTATGTTCTAGTGGTATTTGACAAATATATATAAATATATATATATATATATTATTTTTTTATGTATTTATTTTTATTATTATTGTTTATTTTTTTTTATTTGTTTGGTGCATCTACTGCTAAGGTCATTAGCACCATACAAAATTGTTTCATTTTTAACATATGATGAAACAACTTTTACTAGACATTATTTATTATTATTCTTGTCTTTATTTTTTTTATCATAACATAGCCACATTTCCGTATCTATTATTGTAAGGCGTACAATTTCCGAGGCTATTAGCGCATTTAATAATGCTAACGGTGCGGTTTTCTCTGATGGTCACCCATCCGGGAACATCGAACAGCCAACGTTCCTTAGCTTTTGTGGCCCACAGGAGCAGTTTATTCGCCGTGACTGAAAGCTGAAATTTTTATTTAAAAATTCATTATATATATATAATCATTATAAAGTCTATTTACAATTTGTACCACTTTGACGATATGAATGAATAGCCTTTTTTGTGCGATATTAATAATAATACAATAGTAATAATAAAGCCAATACTTATTTGATAATCATAATAACAATAATAATGCTTCTTTGATAATAATAGTAGATAATAACAATAATATTAATATTAATACTTGTTTGATAATAATAATAATAACAATGATAAATTTTCTTTGATAATAATAATAAAAATGATAATACTTCTCTTTGTGACTGTAATGAAAACAATAATAACAATGATAAATGTCTTTTTATAATAATAATAACAATGTTAATACTTCTTTTAATAATAATAACAATAATAATTACGATAATAATAATACTTCTTTGCTGAAAATAAATTCTTCCGCACAGGCCTCCCTTTCCGGGGTATTGGTCTACGCTTTCCATGAGTGACCAGTTCTACCGGAAAGCGGGGTGCGTAAAGTTCTCCTCCAGTAACTTCTTCCATACTGCTCTGTCCTTAGCCTGTCTCCACCAATGAGGGCCAACCCATTTCCTGAACATATCTCGCCATCTCTTCCTCTCCCGTCCTTGGTTCCTCTTCCTCCCGTATGGTGTCCACTCCGTTATCTCGGAGGTCCATCTTCCATCCCTCTGCCTTAGCACGTGTCCAGCCCACTTCCACTTTAGTCTTTTGCAATGGAGTACCACGTCAAACCAGTCCTTGCCCTTAGCTCTGTGCTTTTTACACGGTCGCTCCTTCTTGTATTTGTAATTATTCTTTCCACAGAGTGCTGCCAAACTATTTTCATCCGTCTTCTTCAACGACCAGGACTGGGCACCGTAGGTAACCACTGGAAGGATAAATGTGTCAAAAATTTTCCTTTTTGCTTCTATGCTGAAGTTGCCTTTCATGATATCCTTCCTTGATGATGTAGAAAAATAAATTCAAAATTAAAAACCCTTTGTACATGTGTGAGACACTGTATTTATTTATTAGAAAATACTCATTCCCGTATACTAATTTAACTATTAGTGTATTTATATAGCAATTTCTATTTTCTAAACAGTTTAAGATATTCTGAGGAGTTTTTGTATATTGAGAGTAGATTAATTATTTCTTCCCCTGGTTGTTTATACAATATGAGCTGGTGTATATATCTATTTATACACAGCCGTTGGTTCCCACGGGAAGGGGCCACACGTGGTTATCCCGTCGCCCTCTCTGCTATTTTTAGCTTTCTTCACCATTTATTTATATGTTATATCGCTTGACAGATAATTAGTTCTTTTTTTTTTCGTTTTGTTTTATTGTGAATACCAAAGCTTTATTTATAAACCACCCGAAGCTAACGTAGTTTGGATTCAGTTTAAAATGAGGCATCTGTTCATTTGGTATTTAGGACAGATTTTTAGGACGGTTGAACTATGGGTTACCAACTTTTTCTTGGCAATATACAGCTGATGCTTTGCAATTTTTTTGAAAGAAAATCCTCCACTTCTTGTTGGCATCGAATCTTCAATCCCAGCATCGAGTAATCACTTAACATTCAGATCCACCGGACCTCGGATATAGGTTGAAAAATTGTATTGTATTTTATATATAATTGATTTCTTAATTAATTGTTAATAGACATGTACAGTTTTCGGATCTTTATCAGTTCATTTTGTAAAATATCTCGAAAACGGTTGGGAAATCTTGGTAAGTGGATAGTGACTATACGAAAGCCTACGCAAATGGTTCTGATGTAAAAATAAGAGCCTAATACTTGGAAATTGACCGTGATGATTGAACAAATTGGACATTTTAGTATACTCTTGTATAAATATATATATATATATATATATATGTATATATATATATATATATATATATATATATATATATGTTCAATCATTTCGAGCAAGGTATTCTTTTTGTTGCAAAGAGCAAGGTCAATGTATGGATGAAGGCCTGTCAGAAAAATGTCAAATCCTGCACAACATTAACATGTCAACATCCCACACCTCTCCCTCATCCTCTCTAGTGCTTATTGATGTCAAAGTGTCTGGACATATTTCAAACATTTTTCGTTACTATTTTCACTTGGGATTTTCCATCAAACGTTCTTCGAATCCTTTGACTGTTTCATGGTAGGTAAACGTCACGAAAGGAAGAAACTGCCCTGGTGAACTGGTATATTCATTTCAATCACAGATTTCTTCTTGGACAGTTATGGCAATGAGAAGTCCCTTGTACCTCGGGACGGAAGTTATGTGAAAGTAAAGATCACGAATAAATAAATATTGTTACGGAATGTTTCAAAAAAGAATGTCTGACAAATTTCTTAAATCCTCATCTGTAAATGATATAATATTTATACAAAGATCCAACGAGGTTCGATATTTAGGGTTCCACCTCGACAAGCGACTTACCTGGAAAACACACATAAAACACAAGAGACAAGAACTGAACAAACGCTTTGGACTTCTCCGACGACTTATTGGGCCTAAATCAAAACTTGAAACAAAAAACAAACTTACAATATACAAGACTATAATAAGACCGATATGGACATATGGGATAGAACTAGGGGGATCAGCTAAGCCATCAAATATAAACATTATCCAACATTTTCAATCCAAAGTCCTCCGTAAAATCCTCAACGCTACCCTTTGTCTATGATTTAGCCAAATCCCGATTCCTAACCTTTTTCTCTAAACTCCCAGCCCACCCCAATCCTCTTGGCAGATCCCTCTCTTCCAATGTTATTCCTGATAATCCTCCTCGCCGCCATTGGCCACGAGACAACTTATTGCAAGAAATTGTGTAAATATTGTAAATAGTGTACATAGTTCAACCAATTTTATTGGGAGTAGCAGTAATGTCTGCCTTCTCCCCTCATCTCAACCAGTGTGTTGCCATTGTTAGTTCAAATTTACTTATTGTACTTATTTGTACAGATTGTAAATATCAATAAAGGAGATTTGAAAAAAAAAAAAAAAATATATATATATACAAAGGATGGTCCCAAAGAAGCGGAGGTACTTATTGTAAATTAGATTCTGAGAAAAACCGTCCCTTTCAACATGAGTCTGGAAATCCACGTTTTAAAGCTTTAAGTACAGATAATTTCTCAACTAATGGTGAAAACTACTGCTCAAAAGATTGAAATGGACGTTAAAGGCCACTAAATTATGTATTTCTTGGTACCAATTAACCTAATTTTATGTCACAGGATATGAAGATACGTTTGGCCTATCTTTTTTAATCAGTGTTTTTCCATCGTTGCAATTAGAACATCACCACAGGGAGTCTTGATCAGCGCTCGAAAAACTCTAATTACGCAGCTACAAAAAAAAAAAAAAAAAAAAAAAAAAAAAAAAAAAAAAAAAAAAAAAAAAAAAAAAAGAAAAGAAAAGAAAAAAAGTTCGGACCCGGAGAACAGACCATGTTTCGTAAATGTTTATGGGGTCGCTGAATCCTAATCCGCGGTCAGAAAACCCCACTTCTTATCGTTTTTCTCGAAAATGAAGGGAAAACGAGAAAATCGCCAAAGGACTTTTTGACGTAGTTTTTCGATTCCCTATCAATATACGAACTCAGTCGGACACCGTGGATGTATGTATGTATGTGTGTATATATATATATATATATATATATATATATATATATATATATATATAGGGGGGGAGAGGTTAGCTCAGTGGTAGAGCACTGGACTAATATGTTGGGAGGACCTGAGTTCACATCCCCAGCATAGCACTAATGATTTTTTCTTCTAGTGTCTTCGTTCATGGGTTGAATTCGGCCTCCCGACCCCATGAATTCGGTCCCTAGGCCAACCCAGCCTTTAATTAATTTAAATGGGTACCTTGGGTCTAATGACCTTAGCAGTCAAAGCAGCCAAGGGGAATATCAGGCGGCCGGAGCATAGTACTGGCCACACTATTTCCCTAGTGTACCGTACGGTCATGAATCAGATACCTCTATAGTATCTGCCTGATATATATATATATATATATATATATATATATATATATATATATATATATATATTCAAATTCAAAAAAGTATTTTTGAACCGTTTAAAACTGATTTTTGAAATTCTGCACATAGTTTGAATTCTGCACAATAAGAAGACTTTGTAAATCGTTGGCCGTAGCAAATCGATTATGCGGTGACGGGTTTCCTGGGAGCCTTAATCGACTGCAACAAGTCCGTGGTCGATTGGACTAATCTTCATCGAATTAGAATGACTTATTCATAGTGGATTTACATCTAAGTGGTTATTATGTGTCCGCCACGCGAGTTTTTTATTGCCTCGAAAATTATATCTTGCTGCAAAAATAATTGGATGGATATCTCCTTTCCCTATTTTTCTTTCTCTATATGCATGTGCATATATATATATATATATATATATATATATATATATATATATATATATATATATAGCGGTGGGACCAGGTGTCGTCAGTGTGTTCTGCAAGGCATAGCCCGTGTTCTGCAATGGCGCTTATATAAGGGGGGCTCCCCCCCCCTGAAATTTTTTGTTGATAGGTTAAACTGTGTCATAAACCCTTAAAAATAAATTAAATAGGATCACTTATAATAAAGCCTTTATTTGTTCCATTATAACAAAAATATTAAGCAAAACAAAATATAATACTATTAAACAAAACTATTTCGTTAAATTTTGTTACTTCCATAATAATAAATAACAAAGTAAATGAATAAAATACTTTCAGTTTCTTTAAAGGAACAAAGGTCCATCATTGAACAAAGGCCTCTCCCAATTCCATCCATTTGGATCTATCCTTGGCCATCTTGTACCAAAAGGGACCAGCATGGTTTTTAATGTTGTCCATCACTGAACCTCAGCCTCTCCCAATTCCATCCATTTGCATCTATCCTTGGCCATCTTGTACCAAAAGGGACCAGCATGGTGTTTAATGTTGTCCATCATTGAACAAAGGCCTCTCCCAATTCCATCCATTTGGATCTATCCTTGGCCATCTTGTACCAAAGGTCCATCACTGAACAAAGGCCTCTCCCAATTCCATCCATTTGCATCTATCCTTGGCCATCTTGTACCAAAGGTCCATCATTGAACAAAGGCCTCTCCCAATTCCATCCATTTGCATCTATCCTTGGCCATCTTGTACCAAAAGGGACCAGCATGGTTTTTAATGTTGTCCATCACTGAACAAAGGCCTCTCCCAATTCCATCCATTTGGATCTATCCTTGGCCATCTTGTACCAAAAGGGACCAGCATGGTGTTTAATGTTGTCCATCACTGAACCTCAGCCTCTCCCAATTCCATCCATTTGCATCTATCCTTGGCCATCTTGTACCAAAAGGGACCAGCATGGTGTTTAATGTTGTCCATCACTGAACAAAGGCCTCTCCCAATTCCATCCATTTGCATCTATCCTTGGCCATCTTGTACCAAAGGTCCATCACTGAACAAAGGCCTCTCCCAATTCCATCCATTTGCATCTATCCTTGGCCATCTTGTACCAAAGGTCCATCATTGAACAAAGGCCTCTCCCAATTCCATCCATTTGGATCTATCCTTGGCCATCTTGTACCAAAGGTCCATCACTGAACAAAGGCCTCTCCCAATTCCATCCATTTGCATCTATCCTTGGCCATCTTGTACCAAAGGGCCATCATTGAACAAAGGCCTCTCCCAATTCCATCCATTTGGATCTATCCTTGGCCATCTTGTACCAAAAGGGACCAGCATGGTGTTTAATGTTGTCCATCACTGAACAAAGGCCTCTCCCAATTCCATCTATTTGCATCTATCCTTGGCCATCTTGTACCAAAGGTCCATCATTGAACAAAGGCCTCTCCCAATTCCATCCATTTGGATCTATCCTTGGCCATCTTGTACCAAAGGTCCATCACTGAACAAAGGCCTCTCCCAATTCCATCCATTTGCATCTATCCTTGGCCATCTTGTACCAAAGGTCCATCATTGAACAAAGGCTTCTCCCAATTCCATCCATTTGGATCTATCCTTGGCCATCTTGTACCAAAGGTCCATCACTGAACCTCAGCCTCTCCCAATTCCATCCATTTGGATCTATCCTTGGCCATCTTGTACCAAAGGTTCATCATTGAACAAAGGCCTCTCCCAATTCCATCCATTTGGATCTATCCTTGGCCATCTTGTACCAAAGGTCCATCATTGAACAAAGGCCTCTCCCAATTCCATCCATTTGGATCTATCCTTGGCCATCTTGTACCAAAGGTCCATCACTGAACCTCAGCCTCTCCCAATTCCATCCATTTGGATCTATCCTTGGCCATCTTGTACCAAAAGGGACCAGCATGGTGTTTAATGTTGTCCATCACTGAACCTCAGACTCTCCCAATTCCATCCATTTGGATCTATCCTTGGCCAGCTTGTACCAAAAGGGACCAGCATGGTGTTTAATGTTGTCCATCACTGAACCTCAGCCTCTCCCAATTCCATCCATTTGAATCTATCCTTGGCCATCTTGAACCAAAAGGGACCAGCATGGTTTTTAATGTTGTCTTCCCATCTTGTGAATGGTCTTCCTCTCTTCCTAATTCCATGAAGGGGTTTCCAAAGAGTCACCAATTTTGTCCATCTATTATCTGATGTCCTGATGAGGTGCCCAGCCCATTTCCATTTTTGTGAGTTGATCTTCTTTACAATATCTGCGCAACCTGTCTCTCCTCTAATAGTTGAACTCCTTTTATACTTCTTTCCATAGCCTTCTGAGTTCTTTGTAGTTTTTCGAGACAGTTAAAGTTTAAAGCCCACGTTTGACAGCCATATAGTAGACAAGGGAGAACATTTTGGTTTAATATTTGGCCTTTCTTCTTTATATCTACTAAAGGGTTCTTCATAATAAATTTAAGAGACCAATAGCGATTCTTCTGTCTACTTCTTTGGCACTTTTATTATTAAAGCTCATTAACTGGCCTAAATAAACAGCTTCATCAACCCATTTTAGATTTTTTCCGGAAATGTGTATGCTTCCTCTTGTTGCATTTGTCAGAAGTACAGTTACTAGTTAATAGGATCACTTAATACGTAAAAAATATTTTATTTTGAGTGTAATAGCGTTTTAGTTTGTTAAAACTATTCCAAGTTTTTTATTATTAGCATTCCATACACCGGAAATGGTCTCAGCCCCCCCCCGAAATTATTTTTTATATAAGTTCATACTGCAAGGAGGCCAGTTGTAAGAACGATTATTATTTTCGATTTTTTCTTTTTTTTTTTTTTTTCTTTTTTTTTATTGAACATTTATGTAGGACTTACGATAATTATTAATTAATATTAATGTATTAATATTAATTTCATGATGAACAATTTTTATTTATTTCTGATAGCGTCATTAAAATAAACATAATAATAACGTTTAAAACGGCATATTTATGGATATGAGTGAGATAGAAATGTGTGGTTGGTAGTGTTGAACTTCATGTATGGCAGGTTATTATGAGGTTATCTCCATTATAAGAGCGGAAAAGAGAACAACTAGCATTTCTATTGGTTGATCTTTTGAGCAATTTCATTGGTTGTTCTCTTTCCCGCTCTAGCCTTCATTGTTTTGTGTGCCTTGCTCTTAAATTCGTCTCCTTTAAAATTTATTGTTTCATTGATTTGTGAGTGTTGTTTGTTTTTAGAGTCACTCCTCAGTCCAACAATTACAAAGGGTTTCTGAAATTATAACAGGGTGCTTTGATAAGAAGGAATACGACACTGGACTGTTTCTCGACGTAGCCAACGCTTTCGACTCTGTTTGGCACGAAGGACTCCTGCACAAGCTACGGAACACCAAGCCTCCTGCTTATCTCTACTCCATCATTTCCTGCTTTCTTCGTGGCAGGACATTCCAAGGAAGAGTGAAGACAACACTCAGCACGAAAAGAACTATTAAAGCTGGAGTACCGCAGGGGGCCATACTCAGCCCACTGCTCTACATCTCGTACTGCAGCGATATGCCAGAACCTGACAACTCAGCCCTCGCTACCTTTGCAGACGACACACTCATCATCACGAAGAGCACCGACCTCAACGAAGCGATTCTTCACTTGCAAGAAGCGGCAGATGAGGTGTCAACTTGGTACCGAAGATGGAAACTTGCAATAAATCCGGTTAAATCTTCAAGTAAAGTTTTTGCACTAAGAAAATTTCAAAATGAAGATTTACCAGAACTGAAAATTGGTCATCACTCAATTCTTTGGGCCAGAGTATACGATATCTCGGAGTACATCTAGACACAAGACTGACTTGGCAACATCACATACACAAAAAACTACAAGAAGCTCACACACGATTGCTACAAATTTATCCATTAATAAATAGGAAAACTCCCCTAAAATACACCTGTGATACACTACTATACAAATCGACAGTACTACCCATACTAACTTAGGCATGCCCCGTCTGGTTCGGTGCCAGTAACACACACTTAAAACGTTTACAAACTTTTCAAAACAAAGTACTCCGAATAGTGTCAAATGCTCCTTGCTTCGTAAGGAACAGCCAGAGCCATAGAGAATTGGAGGTTGGTACATTTTTCACTCACATAGAAAAGCTGGTGCGAAAATCAAACACTTCCAGCCTCCAGGAGTTTCGTCTTTTATCAACTGGGACAAATAAAAATGGCTCGAATTAAACACAGACTATATCAAGACATTTTAAACCTATAAATTTCACTTGAAAAAAAAAAAATGTGTATAATACGTTTCTTGTATTGGACCAAATAAATTGATTTTGTTTTGTTTGTTGTTTTTAGAGTCAATTTGTGTGTTGTCTTTGTGCTGTTCTCTCCACGGTCAAAATGAGTCTTTGGAATTTACCAACAACCGAAAAAGATGCAATTTCATTTTTGCAGCAACGCAATATTTTACACCAAGAAAGGTGTAACTACAGTTTCGATATAAACCAGTGATCTATATTACCAACGAGTTCGATTAACTACAGTTTCGATATAACCTTGAGCGAGCGTACCGACCGGAAACGCATAGCAATTATTAAATTAACATAATTGCTTATGTTATGTAAACTAGGAAATTAAAAGGGCTTATGTTAATGACAGAATTGTTATGTGTTTCCGCTCGCTACGCTCGCTCAAGGTTATATCGAAACTCTAGTCAATCCAACTCGTTGATAATATTAATACATGGTCTTGGTGCCATAAGTGGTCTGAATAACAGGTCGCCATATTGAAATTATCGCCATATTGCCTGATCCGGATCACTGAACGGGAGCCAGTTCTCGAGATCGGTGCAACTAATGTATATATATATAAATATATATATGTATATATATATATATATATATACATATATATATGTATATATATATACATATATATATATATATATATATATATATATATATATATATATGTATATGTATAGCTTCAATTTTGGTCTTAATAAGGAGGACCTATGAATAATTTAATTCGCATACAATAATTCCATCTTGAGTGCAGCCTTGTGTAGTTACATTTTTTCGAAATGTGCTAAATCCAGCCTTTTACGAAAAAAAAAAGCTCCTTATAAAATCTGTGAGATAAACACATATGGCAGGTAGACATCACCAGCTGCGCAGACATCTGGCACATCCTCCTCGCCTGCAGGTGTCGTCAGAGCAGGCTAGGCTACTGTGACGTCATAGAAGCTTTCTTACTGCCCTTCATTGAGGATGTTAGCTCGCTGCCTTAGAGGTCGTCGATCCCGGCTCCTATCTCGCTGGCTGCCTTCCCCTCCTACTGCCGTTCATGACGTCATTTTATAACCTATCCTACCACGGCTACAACCTATCTCAATGTTTACGCAGTTCGCTGCGTTCTCTCAAAATATCATCAATCAAAATCTGTATTAAATTCAGCGAAATTGTTTGTCATATTATTTCTTCCAACTTTATCAATTCTATCAGCCGATAACAGTAAAATGTCACTCGCGGAGCATAAAAATAAAAAATCTGGGAATATTCACTATATGACATAATTTTTTTGAGTACAAAGAAATATTTTCCAGTACTTGGCTTTGTACACACACACACACACACATATATATATATATATATATATATATATATATATATAGTAAAAGCCCTGAGGATACCTGACACGTGTAGAGCAACTAAAGAAGCTAAGTATTGACGAGTGACAATTTTTAAGTATTTGCCCACTATGAAAGTGTGTATACACACACACACACACACACACACATATATATATATATATATATATATATATATATATATATATATATATAGATAGAAAAAATCTTTAGCGCTTGCTCGGGATTTGAACTCAGGTCCTACAGCTTATTAGTCCAGTGCTCTACCACTGAGCTAAGCGCGCTCAGTTATATATATATATATATATATATATATATATATATATATATATATATATATATCGTTTACGTATACTAGTTTTCAGAGTTAAAAATTTAATCAATTCAATGTTTTCAATTCTATTTTCACTGTGTGAAGTGTTATCTTGTTTACTCATAAGGACGTTTTGTATTCAAAACAATTATTTTATAATTACATTGTTTTCAATTAACTGTCTGTGTATTTATATATTTTCTTGCTGACGTTGTGGGAAAGCCATCTTTTCACTTGCCAAGGTTATAGGCCTATTTGCGGCTCGTCCAACTTTTTTTTAATCCTTTTTATCCTGTTTGTATATTATCTACAATTAATTGTGGATCTTCTACAATATGTCCTTGTCAGTCTATTTACTACATACTCCGAAAGTGCATCGTTAATACAAAACTATGTCATAAAATGTTAATTTGACCCGACTTACACACACTATATATATATATATATATATATATATATATATATATATATATATGTATATATATATATATATATATATATATTAATTCTTGTGAAAGATGACCCGATATATATTTTTTCACTTTTTCTTGTTTCTTTTTCTGGCAGGGGGTCAATAAAGTAGTACACACTTTTTCCTTTAACTACTTTATTTTGTATGTTTCGCCCGACATGTTTCGTGCCTTTCGCACCTCTTCAGGGGCTTTCCTATTCAACAATAATTTTTGTAAATCTCAAACTTATAATTTTTGTATACCAATAGTATATCTATCCTTTCCTTAAATAAATTTACATATGAACATATAATATTTTATCTTAATCTTAATCCTACCTTATCAGGAAGTCCTCTCGTCGTGTTGTCTAGCTTGAGTCAGGCGTAATACTGAAAATTCATCTGTGGTAATGAATATGGCTGGTTTGTATCGATTTTTAGCTATTTCAAAGGTATCGATTATTGGTAAAAAGGTTTTCGTGAGATTTAATTTATAATGCTATGAAAAATTTGGTGCACATTCTTTAAATCTGTTTTTTTATTTATGGCGGTGTTTGAATTTTTAATTATATAGATATTTTCTTTGATTTTTCTTTTTAGTGTGTTCCTTTCTTTATTTAAAATGTGAACGTCCTTAAAGTTAAAGTTATGTTTTAAAGTTAGTGCGTGTTCTGTCAATGTTGTCCTGTTTTAGTTTGTATCTATGCTTTTTGCGTGTTGCACAATTCTCTTTTGCAAAAGCTGTGCCGATTCCCCAATGTAGCATGCGTTGCAATCGTTACATCGAATTTTGTATATATTGTTCTTTGTACTAGTTGGTTTAATTTTGTCCTTAATATTGCTAAAACTATTTTCAATTTTGTTACCATATTTCCAACTTATTTTACCTATGTCTTTACATATTTGTTTAAGTCTATTGGCTATTGAAGGATGGTAATGAAAAGTAAAATATCGATTTATTTCATTCAAATCTTATTAAGGACAAAATTAAACCAACTAGTACAAAGAACAATATATACAAAATTCGATGTAACGATTGCAACGCATGCTACATTGGGGAACCGGCACAGCTTTTGCAAAAGAGAATTGTGCAACACGCAAAAAGCATAGATACAAACGAAAACAGGACAACATTGACAGAACACGCACTAACTTTAAAACATAACTTTAACTTTAAGGACGTTCACATTTTAAATAAAGAAAGGAACACACTAAAAAGAAAAATCAAAGAAAATATCTATATAATTAAAAATTCAAACACCGCCATAAATAAAAAAACAGATTTAAAGAATGTGCACCAAATTTTTCATAGCATTATAAATTAAATCTCACGAAAACCTTTTTACCAATAATCGATACCTTTGAAATAGCTAAAAATCGATACAAACCAGCCATATTCATTACCACAGATGATTTTTCAGTATTACGCCTGACTCAAGCTAGACAACACGACGAGAGGACTTCCTGATAAGGTAGGATTAAGATTAAGATAAAATATTATATGTTCATATGTAAATTTATTTAAGGAAAGGATAGATATACTATTGGTATACAAAAATTATAAGTTTGAGATTTACAAAAATTATTGTTGAATAGGAAAGCCCCTGAAGAGGTGCGAAAAGGCACGAAACATGTCGGGCGAAACATACAAAATAAAGTAGTTAAAGGAAAAAGTGTGTACTACTTTATTGACCCCCTGCCAGAAAAAGAAACAAGAAAAAGTGAAAAAAAAATATATATATATATATATATGTATATATATATATATATATATATATATATATATATATATATATATATATATATATATCACAAGTGTTGGTTGCTTGTTGACAAAGGTTTGCCGTCATATAAAGAAATGAGAAGGCTAATTTTTTCTGTTTTTAATCAGAGATGGGCATAATTTTATTTATAAATAAAAATACGAATTTATTCGTACTTTATACATTTGTGAATACGAATATAAATAAATTCGTACTTCATATATTTGTGAATACGAATATAAATAAATTCGTATTCATAAGTGTGAATAGGAATTTATTTTTATTCACATATATTAAATATAAAAATAAAAATAAAATTTTATTCGCAAATTTTTCTGCGAATAAAAATAAATTCACAGAAAAAATTGTAAATAATCACAAAAAATGTGAATATTTACAAAAAATCAAGTGATTAAAAAAAAAAATCACATTGAAATATACGAATAAAAATTTATTCACATTATAATTTGTGAATAAAAATTTATTCACATTATAATTTGTGAATAAAAATTTATTCACAATAAAATTCGCAAATAAATCATGAATTTATTCGTATTAAGATGATATTACGAAAGTTATTGAAGGTGATTTTTTTTTTTTTTTTTTTTTTTTTTTTTTTTTTTTTTTAAGGCATTTAACGTCTAGGTTATTAGCACCTAGATTTTTTATTACCCCGAGTCCGCCGCCGGACCACCAGCCATGCTGCAGGGACACAGTTTGTCATCTGTACCTCCATGAAAAAAAAAATCACCTTCAATAACTTTCGTAATATCATCCTAATACGAATAAATTCATGATTTATTTGCGAATTTTATTGTGAATAAATTTTTATTCACAAATTATAATGTGAATAAATTTTTATTCGTATATTTTAATGTGATTTTTTTTTGTAATGACTTGATTTTTTGTAAATATTCACATTTTTTGTGATTATTTACAATTTTTTTCTGTGAATTTATTTTTATTCACAGAAAACTTTGCGAATAAAATTTTATTTGTATTTTTATATTTAATATATGTGAATAAAAATAAATTCGTATTCACACTTATGAATAAGAATTTATTTATATTCGAATTCACAAATATATGAAGTACGAATTTATTTATATTCATATTCACAAATGTATAAAGTACGAATAAATTCGTATTTTTATTTATAAATAAAATTATGCCCATCTCTGTTTTTAATAATGATTTTATTATTTAGTAATTGTTTGTATGTGTATTATAAGGATTTTTGTAGCAAATTTTAGTTTCATTTGCTTTTGTATTTATCTTCTGGCTCTAAACGATATTGTTATTTCTCTTGTTTTTGTCTTTTCTGGCATTTTACTGTATTAAGGATTTTCTCATGTTTTAAAACCAGATGAAATATGTAAGTGGCGTGGAAATGTTATTTATAAACCATTAAATCACATAATACTACATTCTCCTACCTTTGAAATTTACAGACAACAATACCTTCTGTCATATATAGTAGATAACAGTGAGGAATTATCACTAGAAACAATACCTTCTGTCATATATAGTAGATAACAGTGAGGAATTATCACTAGAAACAATACCTTCTGTCATATACAGTAGATAACAGTGAGGAATTATCACTAGAAACAATACCTTCTGTCATATATAGTAGATAACAGTGAGGAATTATCACTAGAAACAATACCTTCTGTCATATATAGTAGATAACAGTGAGGAAGTATCACTAGAAACAATACCTTCTGTCATATATAGTAGATAACAGTGAGGAATTATCACTAGTAACAATACCTTCTGTCATATATAGTAGATAACAGTGAGGAATTATCACTAGAAACAATAGCTTCTGTCATATATAGTAGATAACAGTGAGGAATTATCACTAGAAACAATACCTTCTGTCATATATAGTAGATAACAGTGAGGAATTATCACTAGTAACAATACCTTCTGTCATATATAGTAGATAACAGTGAGGAATTATCACTAGAAACAATACCTTCTGTCATATATAGTAGATAACAGTGAGGAATTATCACTAGAAACAATACCTTCTGTCATATATAGTAGATAACAGTGAGGAATTATCACTAGAAACAATACCTTCTGTCATATATAGTAGATAACAGTGAGGAAGTATCAATAGAAACAATACCTTCTGTCATATATAGTAGATAACAAAGAGGAATTATCACTAGAAACAATACCTTCTGTCATATATAGTAGATAACAGTGAGGAAGTATCACTAGAAACAATTTTAATTTTTAAAAGAGTTGACGACTTAAATAATGTATTTTCTTTTATATTAAAAGTACGCTATAGTTCATAATATTAAGTAAATATTAAAAACTTCACTATACAGTATCACCAACTTCATTACGTCCCTACATGTTTCACACCTTTTTGGTGCCTCTTCAAGGGAAAAGTTACAAGTATAAAACATACAGCCTCAATCTGAGGAGGATAACCTTCCACCAGTACGGCCACGTCTAGACTGATCATGGTCTGAAAGAATCCAACATGGCGAAATATAATCAGCTGATCGATAACCGATACGTCATACATTTAAAATTAATTTCCAGAAGAAATATAATCTTAATAATTAAAACCATCTTCCCACCCTCCAATTAAAACAATTTTTTTATTTTTTGTCAACTAAGTTAATAAAAATAGTATTCAAATGTAGTATTTCAGTTTTTTTATTTACCACTTTCTTTCTATTTTTTATGATATGGATATTTTCCTTTATTCTTCTTTTCATTCTATTTCTTTCTTCACCTAATGTGCTAATATTTTCAAAATCGAAACTATGTTTATATTTTACAGCATGATAAGCCAACGCTGTCTTATTCTCTCCTTTATCAATACTTTGCGCATGCTGTTTAATTCGTTTTCGAACTAACTCTTCCGATTCCCCTATATATAATTTATCAAGGCTATAGATTATATTTATATATAATATATAATTTATTACACAGCTCCGAAACTGTTTGGTGAAGTTATAGAAAGCCATTGCTAACACTTAACAGGTCACAGCATCAGATCTCTGGGCCACTGCCTTCTGAGTAGTAGTATAATATATAATTTATTACACAGCCCCGAAACTGTTTGGTGAAGCTTTTATTATTTGACCTTCCGCCTAGCAGGAAAATACGAACTTTAGTTATGTTATGGTTATTATTATGTTATTTTTAGCGCGGTTCCTCCCTCCCCCATAGGGAGGAACCCCGCTTATAAGGTTGATACAATGAAACAATCCGGAAGTGCCGACTAGAAAATTTCTCTTTTCAGAACCCCTAGAGACCGAAAATAACGGTGGTTCAAATTTGTATATATATATATATATATATGTGTGTGTGTGTATATATATATATATATATATATATATATATATATATTTATATTTGTCTGTTCGCTCTGTAGCTCCCAGACGAATGGTCCGATTTTGATGAAATTTGGTACAAAAATCTTTCGTCTAATTTGAAAGGTCAAGTTCGTTAACCAGCTAAATCCGCCTACTGGAAGATGGCGTTTGGGGCGAAATTCGCGCAAAAAATATCGTAACGCTTACGTTTTTGAGTTCATAAGCTTGTAAGTACTCGTTTTATATGCTTCTTGGGCTAGGTTTTTTTTTGGTTAATTTTAAGTGCATCAACTGCCGAGGCCAATAGCACTCTTGGGCTAGGAAAACGAATGAAGCCATTTTCAAGGCGATAGCTTTAACAGTTTTGGAGAAAATTGGAAAAATAGTTTTTGAATACCGTTTTTGGTTTGGGTACTTAGAATCATGGGATTCAGTTGAAACATTTTCTGCATGTTCTACTTTCATTAAAACTAATATGTTGAAATTTTGGTAACGTTTGGAGTTAAGGAAGGGTTAGAATAAAATATTTTATTAACAGACATAAAAAGTGTTGGTAACTTTGTTTACTTTCCTTAATATCTCGAAAAAGGTTGAGAATCATGGGAAACGGAAGAATACCATTAGAAAGCTTACTAAATACTCTACAAAAAAGGTTCTAATAAAAGTTTTGATTAGGCGATGTCAATCGGAGAAATAAGAGCTTAAATCTTTAAAGCAATTGATTTCGCTTATTCGAACTGTTCTTTTTGTCTGCTTTTTATTCCTTGTTATTTTTTAATTGCTTATAGTTGGATAATGTATTTGAAAATAAAACAGGTTTAGAAAAATAAGAAAAACAATTTAATGTTAGTGATATGGATTTCCAAGATATAGCTTTTCAACTGCCTAGCGTCCTTCCTAGGGAGGGTTGTTTGTCTTTGATTTTGGTACTTAGAATTATGGGATACAGTTGAAACATTTTCTGCATGTTCGAATTTCATCAACACTAATATGTTCAAATTTTTGTTACGTTTAGAGTAAAGGAAGGGTTAGAATAAAATATTTTATTAACAGACAAAAAAAGTTTTGGTAAGTTTGTATACTTTCGTTAGTATCACGAAAACCGTTGACAATCTTGTGAAGCGGATGATTACCATTAGAAAGCTTACTAAATGCTCTACAAAAAAGGTTCTGAAGAATGTTTTAATTAGGCGATGTCAATCGGAGAAGAAAGTGCTTAAAGCTTTAAATTTTGTCTTATCAGTATTTTGTTGTTTTATAAGAAACACTAACAAAATGACAAGGAATAGCCACGTCATGTACTTATGCTGATAAAATCTACTATCTGTTATCTATCTGTATTAAGGATTTTACAGGATACTTTGTTTTTATCTTTTAGTTGAATATCAAATTTAGATTTGGTGTTTAGCACACTCTACTAAGCGCACTATAGTGTTTAGTTGAGTGTTCTATAGTGTTAGGTGAGTGAGAGGTTTTTACCAGCTACAGATCACCTCTATTTAGAGCCTAGATAATCTATTTTTGTCGACACTGTCTCTCCAGCTATAATTGTCGACTACCTCATGCAAATTTCCGCCCGCGTCGCCTAGCTAGCTAGCTTTGCTGTGAAGTCATTATATATCTGGCAGTTCATCCTTACTATCTCTAATTATTTTCGTTTGTGTTGTGAAGTCTATGACATCATAATAACACTCTGATTCCCAAATGAGTAATTATTACATATTATATATATATATATATATATATATATATATATATATAAAAATTTTAGCGGGGGTCATTTTCGGTAGGATCGATGGAGATTTGAAGAAATTTTTCAAAAATTCCGTCATGAGTGCAACCTCAGTAGCTACTTTCCTTCGGAGGAAAGTGCTAAAAGCATTCACTGTTTATATTCTAAGCTTTCCAAGTGACACTGCGGATAAGAACAAATACGTGAGTCGGACTTTTATTCTTAGAAAGAAAAGCCTAGAGTAAAGAGTTTTTTTTTGTTTTTTTTATCCTCTGCCCTCCAAGCTACAGAACTCCATGATGTCGACCATAACTCTGATTCACAAATGAGTAATTAATACATGTATTTACATTAAATAAATAAATAACAAAATATAATTTAATAATAAATAATTTAATCAGTTTTCCCCTGATCAATTTATAACTAGCTTATTTTCTTATCTTCGTGGACGGCGGAAGGTCAAAAAATAAAATCTTCAACACTCAGTATCACCAACTTTATTTCATCCCTACATGTTTCACACCTTTATTGGTGCCTCTTCAGGGGAAAAATTACAAAAGTAAAACTTACAGCCTACACCTGAGGAGGGTAACCTTCCACCAGTACGGCCACGTCTAGAATGATCATGGTCTGAAAGAATTCAATATGGCGAAAAATAAACAGCTGATCGATAATCGATATGTCATACCTTTAAAAAGGAATTTCCAGAAGAAATATAGCCCTAACAATTAAAACCATCTTCCCACCTTCAAAATAAAAACATAATTTTACTTTTTGTCAAATAAGTTAATAAAAATAGTATTTAAATGTAGTATTTCCGTTTTTTTATTTACCACTTTCTTTCTATTTTTTATGATATGGATATTTTCCTTTATTCTTCTTTTCAATCTATTTCTTTCTTTACCTAATGTGCTAATATTTTCAAAATCAAAACTATGTTTATATTTTATAGCATGATAAGCCAACCCTGTTTTATTCCCTCCTTTATCAATACTTTGCGCATGCTGCTTAATTCGTTTTCTAAGTAACTGTTCCGATTCCCCTATATATGATTTATTGCAACTATTGCAGTTAATTTAGTAGATATTGTATTTCGTTTCTTTTAATTTTAATTTATCTTTAATATGACTAAAGCTATTTTTTATTCTGTTGTCATATTTCCAAGATATCCTGCCTATATCCTTACATATATGTCTTATTTTGTTGGAAATTATTGGGTTATAATTGAAGCCAAAATAACGGCATGGTTCTGTATTCTGATCTTTTAAACCCTTACATCTTTTTCTGCCTAATTGTTCATAAATATGATTATTATATGGCGTTGTGCTTTCTCTCAATATATCTTTGTCCTTCTCCGTCCGATTTCGAAAAAGTGGTAAATAAAAAAACGGAAATACTACATTTAAATACTATTTTTATTAACTTATTTGACAAAAAGTAAAATTTTGTTTTTATTTTGAAGGTGGGAAGATGGTTTTAATTGTTAGGACTATATTTCTTCTGGAAATTCATTTTTAAAGGTATGACATATCGATTATCGATCAGCTGTTTATTTTTCGCCATATTGAATTCTTTCAGACCATGATCATTCTAGACGTGGCCGTACTGGTGGAAGGTTATCCTCCTCAGGTGTAGGCCGTAAGTTTTATTTTTGTAATTTTTTTCCCCTGAAGAGGCACCAATAAAGGTGTGAAACATGTAGGGATGAAATAAAGTTGGTGATACTGAGTGTTGAAGATTTTATTTGTTGACCTTCCGCCGTCCACGAAGATAAGAATATTGAGAAAAGGGACAGTTGAAGAATAATTAATAGCTTATTTTCTTTAAGTGACCCATCCCATTAAAGCTGTATAATCGCTCGAGAATAAATAGTTGCTAGTCCAAAAATTACAAACAGTGGCATTTCCCTAATTCTAATAATTAGGAATTTTATTTTAAAAAATCCCAAAATTGATCGTTCTTCCAATGAAATCTTAGAAGAGGAAACTAACGTAAAAAGATATATATAATATACAAATACTATCTTTTCGGAAAAAAAGCCACTCTTTCCACCAAGGTGACTCAGAAGGCAGTGGCCCAGAGATCTGATGCTGTGACCAATTGAAGTGTTAGCAATGGCTTTCTCCTCCTTCAAGTGCGTCAATGTCTGTGGCTCACCGATCTCTCTTCGACTCCAGCCACTGGTCGGAGCAGAAGGGAGCTTGAGTAGGCCTCTTTCAACGTCACCTTACTGTCCTTCTGGCGTTAATCGAGGATGAAGTTAGAAGGCCTTGTGCACAGAACCTTCATATCGCACTAGTATTTCTATAGTGAAACGACTCAAAAATTGGTGTTTTTCAGTTATGGCTATGAAAGACATGGTAAATATATCTTTATGAACCATCAAAACTGTATGTACCTAGCTTCAGAGCTTCTACACCAGAGGGAACTTGTCTCACCCTTCCTGTCTTAATGCTATTCCATCTACATGGGCAAGAGTGACACATTTTCAGTTGAGTTTTATTTTGACTTGTATCACTTTAGAAATACTAGTGCGGTATTACGAGGTGTATTCATATACAGAATGTAATAACCAATAAAGAAATTAATTACAATATTTGTGTAGATCCTAAGTTGAAAACTAACATGTTCTAGGTAGTTGGTAACAGCTTATTAAGTCATCATTTATTTTAGATTTTATATTACATAAAAAAGCTTATTACATTTACTTTGAGATTTAATTTAATTAAAAAAATTATATATATATATATATATATATATATATATATATATATATATATATATATATATATATATATAAAAGCAGTCCCGTAACAGGCCACAAGGGCCCTGAGGGGCAGATACTGTAGAGATATCTGATTCTTGACCATACGGCACTCTAGGGAGATAGTGTGGTCAATACTATGCTCTGGCTGCCTGATTTTCCCCTTGGCTGCTTCGACTGCTAGAGTCATTAGCACCCAAGGTACCCATTATTAATTAAAGGCAAATCCAACCCTCGAACGGCAGCACTAGAAGAAAAAATCTTTAGTGCGCGCTCGGGTTTTGAACCTGGTCCTCCAGTTCATTAGTCGAGTGCTCTACCACTGAGCTAACCTCGCCCCTATATATATATATATATATATATATATATATATATATATATATATATATATTCTTTTTTATCCTAGTAGGCATGGGGTCATTAAAGCAGTGTTCCCTTTTTTTATACTACTTTATTTATTGGGCCCGACATGCCTACTAGGATAAAAAAGAATTTGGATATTTAGGGTCATCTATAAGAATAAATAATATATATATATATATATATATATATATATATATATATATATATATATTCGGCTCAATTGTTTAAAAGGTAAGACACCTAAAAAGCGAGCAAAAATCGCTCGTACAATCATTTATGAGCTGAGTTGATAGGGAGGGGGCTCCAGAAATCACAGCAGACTATTATTTATTTATTTATTCCATTATTTATTTTTTTTTGTTTTTAATTCATTATTTTTGTATTGTTTCAGGTAAACTGGAGGATTGAGGTGGCTCTTTCTCTATATCAAAATCATCTTTTCTTGTATAGACAGGGGTGAGCACAAAATCCACTTTCCTGTTTATTTGGACGGCCTTGTATATTTGTTGTCTTCTTTCTGTATTATGCTGCGCGGAATGCAAAAGTTATTACCACTAGCGTCCCTCCAGTTAGCTAGAAAAATAAAATAAAAACATAAAGAATACAAAACATAGATAAATTAAGGTAAATACATGGAAAACATATCTAGGTATCATTATAGTAATTCTCAAATTGTATCATTTTACCCGATGTATGCATATACAGAATGTAATAACGAAAAAAGAAATTATCGGTATTCTAATAGAATAGCTGGCTCAAAAATGGACCGATTTTAATGCAATTTGGCACAAAAATATGTTTACGTTTTTGCAGAACATAGACTTCCAGGTACACGTTTTATAAGAACTTGGAAATGGGGAATCTAATGAAACTTTATCCAAAGAAATATCTTTTTTTTTCTTTTTTTTTTTTTTTATAATTTATTTATGAGCACCCCGCATTGACAGCGTTTCGCCCAGATACACATATAAAATAGAAATACATAACAACAACAAAATAGTTACAATATTACATAATTACAAATCCAATTACATTATTGTGTGTTTTAATCTAATTATACAATTAAGTTTGTGAATAACATACAGCTAAAAGTAAAATTAACTAGTAAAAAACAATACATTTTTAAGAAAAACTTATAATTATAAAGGAAACGAAGAAAATAGTTCCTATGTACAATATGACTATATATAATCGCAACAGTTTCTATTTACAATATAGGTTCTATGCATAATATGACAACATACATAAGAACAATAGCCCCATGTACAATCAATAGGAAGGATCCTATGTAAAATAATGATGAATAAATGAATAAATCACGTCATGAGTGATGTTTATAAAAAGAAAAAAAACAAAAAAAAAAAAAAAAACTTTCAACGGCGATGTTAAAAGCATAGTTTGGGCCGTCTAGACAATCAAAGACAATGAATTAAGAATATTAAGTGGTTGTTGTAATACATACTACACCCACATGTTGACTATTTGAGGAGTTTGGTCTGGGGTTTGTTAAATTTTGTTAAAAATATTGTTGTCTTTAAGAAAGGTAAGTATAGCTTTGAATTGGAAAAGAAATATCTAGAACCGTTATTAAAGACAATTCGATAAATAACAAGATTTTCGTTGGGATTTAGGACTAAATTTAATTTATACATTAGAAAGCTTATTACATTTATTGCATATACGGTTCTTATGCGTTTCTTGAACGATTTTTTTTTTCGTAAAAATTGGTGCTTAAGGGCGCGATTTCCGCTTAGGATACTGTAGGGTTCCTGTTGCGGTGCCTAAGATCTTTTTTCGCTTTGAGATTTAATTATATATTTTTCAGGAAAGATTTAGAAAAAGTCCGTCACGCAGGAGCTGCATAACTAAGCACTTTCCTCAGAATTTTTGTAGTGTAGACTACATTACTGAATAATTTGCTGTAAATAACCTATATAAATAAAATAAAAACGTAAATAGTTCTACTCATTTACATTTCTTATGAGAACTGTTCAATTATTAATTTTGTAAATAATGTGCTTCCTGAGTTATGTTAATACATGATACTGTACTACTTAATAAATATACAAAAACTTCATTTTCCGTCTTTTGATCTGACGCAGGAACAGGATACAGTCCCCATAGTGGGAGATAGCGACCCTCGCGGAGCCTTTGGGAACCTACGTCTGGCCGGTTAATTCTAATGAAACAGAGTTTAAAGTAAACCCTCCTTTCCAATAGACCGATTTACTTAATTTTTGCAACACTTCTTTCTCATGAGTTACCCACGACGTATATCGCGTTCCGGTACAATACAGCAGAAATTACGACCGGTATGAGTATATTAGTACCTTGGGTCCAGAGTAAACCCCCCCCCCCCCCTCCAAATAACCCGATTTAGTTTATTTTTACAACCCATTTTTCTCTGTTGATTACCACCACGAATACCGAGTTTCGTTGAAATGTAACAAAAATTACGGCTGGTAGTGACAAATTGGTAATGTGGGTCCGGAATAAACCCCCCTCCTAATAAACCGATTTAGTTTATTTTTACAACGTATGTCTCTCTTTAGATCAACATAACGAATACCGAGTTTCGTTGAAATATAGCAAAAACTACGGCTGGCATGGTCAACTTAGTGTTTTTGGTCCGGGGTAAACTCCCCCTCCCGGTGGACCGATCTTGGTGGTTAACGAACTCGTTCAATCGTTTGCTAATTGAACGCTATATACAACGTTTCGTGAAGAAAATACAAAAACTCTGGCCGCTATCGTGTTAAGAAACACACACACACACACACACACACACACACACACACATATATATATATATATATATATATATATATATATATATAAATATATATATATGTGTGTGTGTGTGTTATTTGATGTTATTTTTCGTCGCTGGGATAGTATTTTTGGATGGAACGGCATTTTTCTCCAGCGGTGGTACTCCTCCTCACTTTTTCCTGGAATATTTCGATGGATTCATCTCCATCTTCTTCAGCCAGGTACTTGTTTCTTCCTCGGTGGTTCCCTTGGCTACCACCGAGGAAGAAACAAGTACCTGGCTGAAGAAGATGGAGATGAATCCATCGAAATATTCCAGGAAGAAGTGAGGAGGAGTACCACCGCTGGAGAAAAATGCCGATCCATCCAAAAAAATATATATATATATATATATATATATATATATATATATATATGTATATAAATTTTAACGTGGATCATTTTCGGTGTCTACTAGGTAGGATCGATAAAGATTTGTAGAAATTTTTCTAAATTCCGTCATGAGTGCAACCTCAATAGCTACTTTCCTTCGAAGGAAAGTGCTAAAAGCATTCCCTGTTTATATTCTAAGCTTTCCAAGTGACACTGTGGATAAGAACAAAAACGTGAGTCGGACTTTTATTCTTATATAAATTTATATACTAAGAAAGGCCTAGAGTAAAGAGGTTTTTTTTTCTTCTTTTTTTTTTTTTTTATCATCTGCACTCCAAGCTGCAGAACTCCATGATGTCGACCATAACTTGACGGGTGATCCCGCTTCTTATGAGTACGGCCATGGTCTTAACATTCTTATCACACAGCTGATTAGGAGAGCGATCCGCGCTGGACTATGAGCGAACGAAGACAGCGGCAAGTCCTTGATCTTGAATACTCCTATTGATTCGCCCACACCGGCCAATGGAAGCGAAGGTCGGCTCTCTGAATGGAGGCCAACCTGCGGTTGACTGATGATTGCTCAGGGTCAGGTCTTTTAGGACGTGGATCGGATCTAAGGAAACGCGCTCAAACAATATGTTGAAGAATCTGGTTGTTCTACCATTTTGGCGAAGTATCTACATCTGAGTATGTTACAAAATATCCTCTATTTCAAAAGTTGTAAGAAACTGCCGGCAAAAAAGGGCTATTCCGGGTCATCTAAGGAATACTACAGGGAGAAATGTTAAGACCCTGTTTGTTCATTATTTTTCAGGGCTAGAGCTTTCAGGATGCGAATCGGATGTAAGGGAGCGCGCTCTTTCTGTTGAATGAAGAAATATGTTGAAGAATCTGGTTGTTCTACCATCTTGGCGAAATATCAACATCAGAGTATGTTATAAAATCTCCTTTATTTCTAAAGTTGTAAGAAACTGCCAGACAAAAAGGGAATACTGCAGGGTGAAATGCTAAGACCATGTTTTTACATTATTTTTCAGGGCTAGATCTTTCAGGACGCGAATCGGATCTAAGGAAACACGCTCCTTCTACCTGAAACACGAGGAAGAATATAGTTCTACCATCTTGGCGAAATATCTACATCACAGAATGTTGTAAAATCTCCTTTCTTTCTAAAGTTGTAACAAACTGCCGGCCAAAAAGGGCAATTCTGAGTCATCTAAGGAATACTGCAGGTTGAAATGCTAAGACCCTGTTTGTTCATTATTTTTCAGGGCTAGAAATCAGTTTTGCTTATTAATTGGTTTTATTGGTAAGTTTATTATAGATTCCCTATAGAAATTAATATTGGAGTTATCATGAGCGCATATAGGAAATAATTTGGGAAGGGCTGGGAAAATTTTGGGGGAGGGGGGCTGGTACCATTTACAGGGTATGGAATACTAATAATCTAGAACTTGGAATAGTTTTAGGCAACTAAAACGCTATTACACCTAAAATAAAATATTTTTTATGTACTAAGTGATCTCATATAATTTATTTTTAAATAAATAATTAAAATAAATTTATTTTTAGTCAGGTATTTCAGGTCAATCATAAAAAGATCACTAACGTGGTTGACTCGTAAAACAACATCTTAGAACGAATTGCTAGGAGATCAATCAGTTGGTTTTATTGACTACAATGCCAAATTTCGTTAATTGCGCTCTATGTCTTTGCAAATTCTTGCTCTTGAACCTCACCAAGAATTTATTGGCATGCTGAAAAATACTGGAACAGGCAACCTCTTAAGGATCTCAAGTGTATTTAAACTCTTCCTAATGATACAGAAATATTTCCATTGAGAAATTGCTAAATTTCATCGAGGAGGAAAGAAAAAATGTTATATAAAGACTTTATCAACGAGCCCCCGTCCACCCTAAACAGGCCAATTTAGTTTGCTTATTCGCTGACACAATCGACGCAAAGGGCCACACGTTACGTCAAGATTATTATGTAACGGTCAAACAATTGATTTACTACAATAAATATCGCAAATATCGATTAACACACAAGTAAGAGACGCGATAAGTGATCAATCATGGTGCATGACGTAGCAGTGACGTCATTAAATCATTACCAATCCATTCCAAAAAGTAGGCCAATGAAGCGGAAGTTATCGGGTAAACTTTGTGGAGGATGAGTTGTACAGCATTGGGTTCTGGAGTTCCCACTGAGGGTGGCGTACAGAATGATTCTATCTTCTAAAGTCGTCGTTTGAGGATCGGAATCAGTGTCCCACACTGTCCCAAAGTCCATCCAGCCTTTAATCAGGAAAATCAGGCGGCCGGAGCTTAGTACTTATCACAATATCTCTCTTACGGTAAAAATACGGATACATCTACAGTATGAGTCACTGTATATACGTATATATACGTGATTGCAGAGTTGATTTTTTTTTTTTTTTTTTTTTTTTCTACGTTTTATTAGGACTTTCCTCCTAAGGAAAGTAGCTATTGAGGTTGGACTCATGACGGAATTTTTGAAAAATGTCTTCAAATCTTTATCGATCCTACCTAGTAGACACCGAATATGACCCCCGTTAAAATTTATATATATCTATATATCTATATATATATATATATATATATATATGTATATATATATATATATATGCATATATATGTGTCTGTTAACATGATAGCGGCCAGAGTTTTTGTTTTTTCGTCACGAAACTTGGTATATAGCATTCAATTAGCAAACGATTGAACGAGTTCGTTAACCACCAAAATCGGTCCACTCGAAGGGGGGGTTTACCCCGAACCCAAAACACTAATTTGACCATTTCAGCCGTAATATTTGTTATATTTCAACGAAACTTGGTATTCGTACTGGTAATATAGAGAGAAAAGTGAGCTATAAAAAGAAACCAAATCGGTTCATAAGGAGGGGGGGTTAACTCCGGACCGACAATAGCAATTCGCCGCTACCAGCCGTGATTTTAGGTATATTTCGACGAAACCCGGTATTCATAGTGGTAATCTACAGGTAAATATGTGTTGTAAAAATAAACTAAATCGGTTCATTAGGAGGGGGGGTTTACTCCAGACCCACAATACCAATTCGCCACTACCAACCGTGATTTTTGGTATATTTCGACGAAACTCGGTATTCATAGTGGTAATCTACAGGTAAATATGTGTTGTAAAAATAAACTAAATCGGTTCATTAGGAGGGGGGGTTTATCCCGAACCCAAAACACTAATTTGACCATTTCAGCCGTAATATTTGTTATATTTCAACGAAACTTGGTATTCGTACTGGTAATATAGAGAGAAAAGTGAGCTATAAAAAGAAACCAAATCGGTTCATAAGGAGGGGGGGTTAACTCCGGACCGACAATAGCAATTCGCCACTACCAGCCGTGATTTTAGGTATATTTCGACGAAACCCGGTATTCATAGTGGTAATCTACAGGTAAATATGTGTTGTAAAAATAAACTAAATCGGTTCATTAGGAGGGGGGGTTTACTCCAGACCCACAATACCAATTCGCCACTACCAACCGTGATTTTTGGTATATTTCGACGAAACTCGGTATTCGTAGTGGTAATCTACAGGTAAATATGTGTTGTAAAAATAAACTAAATCGGTTCATTAGGAGGGGGGGTTTACTCCAGACCCACAATACCAATTCGCTACTACCAACCGTGATTTTTGGTATATTTCGACGAAACTCGGTATTCGTATTGTATTGTAACGAAACGCGGTATACGTCGTGGGTAACTCATGAGAAAGAAGTGTTGTAAAAATGAGCTGAATCGGTCAATCGGAAAGGGGGGTTTACTTTGTAATATATTTCAATAGAAAAGCCAGCCAGACATAGGTTCACAAAGGCGCCGCAAGGAGCGCTAGAGGGACTGTATCCGGTTCCTGCGTTAGATCAAAATACAATAATATGAGGATTTTGTATTTATTACGTAGTGTAGTAGGTACCATGTGTAAACAAAACTGTGGAAGCAAATTAATAATTTATCAGTTACTCATTACAAAATTAAAAGAGAACTATTCATGTTTTTATTTTATTTATGTAGGATATTTTAAGCAAATTGTTCTGGAAAGCAGTCTACACTACCCAAATTCTGAGGAAAGTGCTTAGTTATGCAGCTCCTGCGTGACGGACTTTTAATAAATCAAGACACCTCAATTATGTATAGTATTTGAAAGTGTGTTCCTGTGTCTTTTCTACCAATTTAATTAGCTATTTCGTTTCCTTCAACTCCTTATTGTCCCGGTATCCATATTAATCACTATCGCAGCTGACAGCTAACTTCTTAAGAGAGTTCCGACATGTTGCTTTACCTCTTGTTCCAAAGTCTAAGCAAAATATCCCATTCATTCCTATATTTATAGAATACATTACTATGTTCTTCTCTGCGAATTTAATTTCTAAACTTCCATGCATAATTAATACTTCTAAAACCAACAATATAATATTTAACAATTGACATCCACCATGTATATATATAATTCCGAAAGTGTCAAGATTGATTCTTCAAATTCGGGGATATAAATAAATTGATACAATATGTATTTATTCATCCCCCCATAGACATATTTGGGGAATTCTGGATTTAGTTTAATTCTTGATTATATCTATATTTAGTTGATCTTTAAAAATTCACAATTCTGAATATACAGATGGCTAATACATTTATGAATGGGATTATACTATTCTTGTACCAGTTACATATTTCCACAAACACAATTATTCCATTGAATAAACCAAAATTGTTGTCGCAAATTGACAGGGACAATTTCTAAAGTTTTGAAGGTCCGAGTTATGCATAATTAATTTATTGCTATATTCATAATTGTCCATTATTATTATTAAGCTAATTATGATAGAATATTATTTTATTAATGCTAAATTAAACCGTTTTCGCCCGAGGTTTTTTTTTTAATATTTACTGTTCAACTGATTCCATGGCAATTAGGAAAAGGTTCTGTATAGGCTGCCACTTTTTCTAAACATCCATGATGAAACAAAGAGCCTGTTACAAGCGGAACTCGAAACCAACAAACCAAAGACGAAGGTGTTGTTTTTTTCGCTCGGTCGAACTAGCCATTCCTGTCTTCCAAGCATACTTGCGGACATACGGGCTCAAGGTATGAACCCATATGTCCGTATGGATGCTTATGAATGAATTTCATGCTATGCACAAAGAGGTCCCAAAAATGTATAGAAAAAAATAAAGACATAGATATGGTCGGTGTTGATTTGGAAATCTAAAGATTCCCAGGACATTTATTTGTATATATATATATATACATATATATATATATATATGTATTTTTAGATGGAACGGCATTTTTCTCCAGCGGTGGTACTCCAGCTTTTCACCGCTGGAGAAAAATGCCGTTCCATCTAAAAATACTATCCTAGCGACGAAAAATAACATCAAACATATAAAACCTTACGGCGAGGAAAATAGAAGCAGAAGGAGAAAAAAAAAAGAAAAGACGCAATACCATCAGCGCTGCCAACGGACAGAATCCCAACTACACCAGGGAGCTTCAACACCATTCGTCCGCCGATACTGTGGCTAGAGGGGAGAAAAGGAGCCCAGATCGAGAAAAATGTCATTCCCTTGGCTACCACCGAGGAAGAAACAAGTACCTGGCTGAAGGAGATGGAGATGAATCCATCGAAATATTCCGGGAAGAAGTGAGGAGGAGTACCACCGCTGGAGAAAAATGCCGTTCCATCTAAAAATACTATCCTAGCGACGAAAAATAACATCAAATATATATATATATATATATATATATATATATATATATATATATATATACTAAAAAAATCAGTTATTAGTAATAAAATTATTTCAGATTAGCCACTGGCGTTTTTTTTAATTAATTAAGTATCCAAATACTTAATCTCACTTCTTGGTACTCAAGTTCATTTATATTATTCAATTGAAGAAGAAATTTACAGAACAATGTCCTATGTCAAGTAAGAGTCTTTTTACAACAATAACATTATACAACCATTCAATACCTTCCGTTACTCCAACTAGAGGGAAGAAGGTAATATAATAAAAATAACGTTTCAAACTGTGCTCTTGATTTGTATAACCATTTTCTCTATTATTATTATTATTTTATTCTATTGATAAACATATATATGTAATAATACCCAAATATTTTATTATGAAGTAACAGTAGTTGTGTTATTATATATTATTTTTTGATGATAAATAGTCTTAACTTTTTCTACTTATAGGTTACAGATATAGGGGTCTCCCGTGGTCTAGTGGTTAGTGCGCTAGATTCATAAAAGGGAGATGGTGGGTTCGATCCCCACCGGTGGCAGGAATTTTCTCATCTCAGGGCTCGCTGAGAAAATGCCTGGCTGCACCCTGGATGTCGGCGCTAATGGCCGAGATTAGTCGAAAAAAAAAGGTTACAGATACATTTTTCATATTAACAAGTATTGAAATCGACTTATTTAGGTCGATTCGTAGTAGTGATGGGCGATTCTCCAATGTGAATACGAATATCGTAGGCAATCATTGTATCGATCCATATCGTAGATCGACCTTCCGAGCCCAGAAGATCGATCTGAACTCGCCGATATTTGTTTTGGTTCGATCATTTTATTTCGATTCGAATCGATTAAAAAGATCGATTCATATCCAAGAATCGCCTATCACTACTCTAATCCTAGAAAAGTGCTTAGAAGTGTATTTATTAATATGATATAAATTGCCTTAAATTTAAGCTAGATGCGGAAAAATAATATAGTTTTGAGATTGCTTCCTCTTCTATAGTTTTGAGGAAGTGTAAGAAGTGACTTGACTGTATGTTTACTAATTTTAGTTTGAGATCTGAACTGCCTGAGTTGTATATGGGACATTTTATCTATATCCATATCGAAGATCGATGCATATTGTAGATCGCTCTTTTGGATTGATCGCTGATATTTTTTGTGGTTCGATCTTTTTATTTCGATTCTAATAGATTTAAAAGATCGATTCATATTCAAAAATCGGCTATCACTAGTCTAATCCTAGAAAATAGATTGCCTAGAAGTGTATTTATTCATATAAATTGCCTTAAATTTAAGCTAGATGCGGAAAAATAATATAGTTTTGAGATTGCTTCCTCTTCTATAGTTTTGAGGAAGTGTAACAAGTGACTAGGCTGTATGTTTACTAATTTTAGTTTGAGATCTGAACTGCATGAGTTGTATATGGGACATTTTATCTATATCCATATCGAAGATCGATGCATATTGTAGATCGCTCTTTTGGATTGATCGCTGATATTTTTTGTGGTTCAATCTTTTTATTTCGATTCTAATAGATTTAAAAAATCTATTCACATTCGAGAGTCTCCCATTGCTATTTTAGATAAAACGTTTAAGGTTTGCCATTGAGTGGAGATCGTTGACGGTTGATGATGCTAAAGTACGGATTGTCGGAGTTCGGTCACTGCTACTTAATAAAACTACATTTTACAAGTGAAAATGGTTTTATATTTGCCGACATTTCGGCTTGAAATTCAAGCCTTCATCAGGGCTGTAAAAACAAGCAGGACAGATTTAATACTAACATACACATATATGTGTGTATATATATATGTATATATATATACCCATATATATATATATATATATATATATATATATATATATATATATATATATATATATATGAAAAAAAGAACATAATATATAGCTAGAAAACTTACCTCTGATCTAGACGCTTCTATAGCATATTGTTTTTCTAGCTATATATTATGTTTTTTTTTATGTATATGTTAGCATTAAATCTGTCCTGCTTGTTTTTTACAGCCCTGATGAAGGCCTGAATTTCAAGCCGAAACGTCGGCAAATACAAAACCATTTTCACTTGTAAAATGTAGTTTTATTAAGAAGTAATGACCAAACCCCGACAAGCCCTACCTGCGTTTAAGGTTAGCTTTTTTTTTTTCTTTCTTTTTTTTTTACTTTATTATATTTAATTTTTTTAATGTTTCATTATATTTATAGAAAAAAAAAAACATTTTTTTTTTCTAGGCAAAGTAAATAAATTTTTCCCCCTTTCTCTCTCTATTTTCATCTTCTAATAATAATTATAAACTGTTTTCTCCACCCAGCCGATATTAATCCTGAAGCTGTGCCTACTATAGCGATACGAGCCCACAATGAAGAAGTCATCAACCTTTCCGCGCAGCCTCGTGTGCGCCGCTGGTGGTTGTGACCTTGTAGTGTGCCTCCTCGTCTTAATGTTCTTCTAAGAACCACTTTTCAAAGTATTCCCCCGCTCGAAACGTTTATCCCCCCCCCACGTCAGAATTAGCATTTAATCCCTCACCTGTCCGAACGATTAAAAAACGTTTCAAGGTCTGACGATATCGTTACTAACAACATGCTTTCCAGGATCGGCATTTGGGCCTGTGATTTTTGCATATTATTATAATACATTAATGTGTAACTATTAATTAATAAAACAAAAATATAATAAATCTAATTGAGTTAAAGTAAATTATTTAATGCCATTTGTGACGTCTTGCAGCTATTCCTTAATAAAAAGTCCGTCACGCAGGAGCTGCATAACTAAGCACTTTCCTCAGAATTTTTGTAATGTAGACTACATTATTGAATGATTTGCTGTAACTAGTCTATATAAATAAAATAAAAACGTGAATAGTTCTGCTCATTTATATTTCTTATGAAAACTGTTCAATTATTAATTTTGTAAATAATTTGCTTCCAGAGTTATGTTAATACATGGTACTGTACTAATTAATAAATACACAAAAACTTCATATTCCGTCTTTTGATCTGACGTAGGAACAGGATACAGTCCCCCTAGTGGGAGATAGCGCTCCTCGCGGCGGCTTTGGGAACCTATGTTTGGCGGGCTACTCTATTGAAACATAGTAAAAAGTAAACCCCCCTTTCCAATAGACCGATGTTCTTAATTTTTACAGTACTTCTTTCTCATGAGTTACCCACGACGTTTACCGCGTTTCGTTACAATACAGCAGAAATTTCGACCGGTATGAGTATATTAGTACCTTAGGTCCGGAGTAAACCCCCCCTCCAAATAACCCCATTTAGTTTATTTTTACAACCAATTTTTCTCTGTTGATTATCACCACGAATACCGAGTTTCGTAGAAATATAACAAACATTACGGCTGGTAGTGGCAAATTGGTAATGTGGGTCCGGAGTAAACCCCCCCCCCCTCCTAACGAACCGATTTAGTTTATTTTTACAACGTATTTCTCTCTTTATATCAGCATAACGAATACTACGGCTGGCATGGTCAAATTAGTGTTTTGGGTCCGGGGTAAACCCCCCCTCCCAGTGGACCGATTTTGGTGGTGAACGAACTCGTTCAATCGTTTGCTAATTGAACGCTATATACCACGTTTCGTGAAGAAAAATCAAAAACTCTGGCCGCTATCGTGTTAATAGACATATATATATATATATATATATATATATATATATATATATATATATATATATATATATAAATATATATATATATATATATAAATTTTAACGGGGGTCATTTTAGGTGTCTACTAGGTAGGATCGATAAAGATTCGAAGAAATTTTTCAAAAATTCCGTCATGAGTGCAACCTCAATAGCTACTTTCCTTCTGAGGAAAGTGCTGAAACTGTTATTTTCAAGAGTTTTCTATCTTCTGTTTGGTGAGGAAACCAAATATAAAATTGGTGACGAGAAATATCGATGTACCAGAAACATTTAAGAATATAATTGTGCATATACATAAATATATGTGTGTGTATATATATATATATATATAGTTATTATTCTTTATTCGTTTCCTATCTGCAGTGATCCTGCAAAAAGGCCATGTTTTGTGCTATATTTTCCCATACACAATGTCTATAACATGTATTATATATGTATGATAAAAAAATTATATTATAATTTTTTTTTTATGCAGGGTGTCCCGATTTTAAACGGCAAAACTTCAGGAGCGTGTAGGGGACCAAAAAACTAAGACAAAAAGACGTTTAGAGATTTGCTCGTTTTGTAGGAAATCACAAAGAAAGGAACGAAACAAAGTTTCCATTTTTGCACTTACTTATTTAAATTTTCAATGGGAAAAAAATTATCATTGTGAATTGTTTCTAGAGACCAATTACTAAAGTTCTATCTCTTGATGCTGATATAGTTTTCGCGTAAGGTTTTTGCATCGGTAATGCTTTAGAAGCGGTGCGAGAGTATGCGCGCCGATTCACAAATAGAAGAGTGATTAATCGACGAGTCTTTTTGTTAACATTTAATAGATTACGACAGACTGGGTCATTCTATTTACTTATGTTATCATCTATTTAGTTTGGTTATTAAATGTTGCCCTCTTGCAGAACCGTTATCATCACATCTAGCACTGACTTGATAAATTGCAGCTATACACTGTTCTGATGATATTTGGTGCACTTCATCTATGATTCGATCTCTTAATTGCTCTCTTGAGTTGATTGATACAGAATAAACTTCCTGCTTCAAGGTTCCCCATACGAAGAAACCAATTAATAAAATTCAATATCTTTGCATAATTTTGTAGTAATAAATTCTGCAGTATTTCAAGATGGTAAGGGTGGTGATTATCACCTTTCGAAGTTCGTCATATTGCCTACTGCGATATTCCTAATGCAGGCGTTTGAAACCTTTTGTATGGTTTCTTGGAACAATTCGCAATGACCACCAATTTTTTTTTTTTTTTTTTTTTTTTTTTTTTTTTTTTTTCAATTTACTCCAAAACGAGCAAGTATCTAAAGGACTTTTTTTCTTAGTTTTTTGGTCCCCTACACGCTCTTGAAGTTCACCCATTTAAAATCGGGACACACTATATAGTCTATTATTTATTTCACAGTACATTAATAAAGTAAAAAAGAAAATGCATAAATGAAGTATGTTTAACGCCGTGCTTCGGCGCTAGTGGCCTAGATGTTGATGCGCCGTAAGCTTTCGAAACTTTGGCATATTTTGATAAATATTTCGAAGACGGTTAAGAAATCGTGGTAAATGGATGGTAAAAGTATTAACTTGCTAGATTTGAAAGTATTAACTTGCTGCAAACCAAAGAATGTTGGCATGGGCGTATATAGAAAATCATTTCGGGGGGGGGGCAGGCTCCATTTCCGGGGTATTGAATAATAACAATTTACAACTTTTAATAGTTTTAGGCAACTAAAACGCTATCAAAATATAAATAAAATTTTGTTTATGAACTAAGTGATCTTATTCAATTTATTTTTAAGGGTTTCATGATACTTTTTTACAATCAAATCAAAATTAGGGGGGGGGGCTGCAGCCCCCGCAGCCCACCCTTATGTACGCCCATGAATGTTGGCATATTTTGTTTAATATCTCAAAGAAATCATGGTAAGTTCTAATCAAAGTCTGAATGTCCGAAAAACAAGAACAGTTTTAAAATTTGTTCATTCGTTGTTAAATATCTCTATAGGTGTAGAAATCCTGGTAAGTGGGAGGTAGCCATTTATTTTGTGCTCTAAATATCCTACAGAAAAATTTCAGGTATTAATTTAATTGGAAAAATATACATAGTGCCTGTAAATGAGCTTGGTATACAATTTCAAACTCCGATGGTAAGCAGTCATCTTAGGATGGGATTGTTTATTACTGACCCTAGCTGTGTTGTACTGATCTTAGGATGCCATTGTTTATTACTGACCCTAGCTGTGTTGTACTGATCTTAGGATGGCATTGTTTATTACTGACCCTAGCTGTGTTGTACTGATCTTAGGATGGGATTGTTTATTACTGACCCTAGCTGTGTTGTACTGATCTTAGGATGGGATTGTTTATTACTGACCCTAGCTGTGTTGTACTGATCTTAGGATGGGATTGTTTATTACTGACCCTAGCTGTGTTGTACTGATCTTAGGATGGGATTGTTTATTACTGACCCTAGCTGTGTTGTACTGATCTTAGGATGGGATTGTTTATTACTGACCCTAGCTGTGTTGTACTGATCTTAGGATGGGATTGTTTATTACTGACCCTAGCTGTGTTGTACTGATCTTAGGATGGGATTGTTTATTACTGACCCTAGCTGTGTTGTACTGATCTTAGGATGGGATTGTTTATTACTGACCCTAGCTGTGTTGTACTGATCTTAGGATGGGATTGTTTATTACTGACCCTAGCTGTGTTGTACTGATCTTAGGATGGGATTGTTTATTACTGACCCTAGCTGTGTTGTACTGATCTTAGGATGGGATTGTTTATTACTGACCCTAGCTGTGTTGTACTGATCTTAGGATGGGATTGTTTATTACTGACCCTAGCTGTGTTGTACTGATCTTAGGATGGCATTGTTTATTACTGACCCTAGCTGTGTTGTACTGATCTTAGGATGGGATTGTTTATTACTGACCCTAGCTGTGTTGTACTGATCTTAGGATGGGATTGTTTATTACTGACCCTAGCTGTGTTGTACTGATCTTAGGATGGGATTGTTTATTACTGACCCTAGCTGTGTTGTACTGATCTTAGGATGGGATTGTTTATTACTGACCCTAGCTGTGTGGTACTGATCTTAGGATGGGATTGTTTATTACTGACCCTAGCTGTGTTGTACTGATCTTAGGATGCCATTGTTTATTACTGACCCTAGCTGTGTTGTACTGATCTTAGGATGGCATTGTTTATTACTGACCCTAGCTGTGTTGTACTGATCTTAGGATGCCATTGTTTATTACTGACCCTAGCTGTGTTGTACTGATCTTAGGATGGCATTGTTTATTACTGACCCTAGCTGTGTTGTACTGATCTTAGGATGGCATTGTTTATTACTGACCCTAGCTGTGTTGTACTGATCTTAGGATGGGATTGTTTATTACTGACCCTAGCTGTGTGGTACTGATCTTAGGATGGGATTGTTTATTACTGACCCTAGCTGTGTTGTACTGATCTTAGGATGCCATTGTTTATTACTGACCCTAGCTGTGTTGTACTGATCTTAGGATGCCATTGTTTATTACTGACCCTAGCTGTGTTGTACTGATCTTAGGATGGGATTGTTTATTACTGACCCTAGCTGTGTTGTACTGATCTTAGGATGGGATTGTTTATTACTGACCCTAGCTGTGTTGTACTGATCTTAGGATGGGATTGTTTATTACTGACCCTAGCTGTGTTGTACTGATCTTAGGATGGGATTGTTTATTACTGACCCTAGCTGTGTTGTATTGATCTTAGGATGGGATTGTTTATTACTGACCCTAGCTGTGTTGTACTGATCTTAGGATGGGATTGTTTATTACTGACCCTAGCTGTGTTGTACTGATCTTAGGATGGGATTGTTTATTACTGACCCTAGCTGTGTTGTACTGATCTTAGGATGGGATTGTTTATTACTGACCCTAGCTGTGTTGTACTGATCTTAGGATGGGATTGTTTATTACTGACCCTAGCTGTGTTGTACTGATCTTAGGATGGGATTGTTTATTACTGACCCTAGCTGTGTTGTACTGATCTTAGGATGGGATTGTTTATTACTGACCCTAGCTGTGTTGTACTGATCTTAGGATGGGATTGTTTATTACTGACCCTAGCTGTGTTGTACTGATCTTAGGATGGGATTGTTTATTACTGACCCTAGCTGTGTTGTACTGATCTTAGGATGGGATTGTTTATTACTGACCCTAGCTGTGTTGTACTGATCTTAGGATGGGATTGTTTATTACTGACCCTAGCTGTGTGGTACTGATCTTAGGATGGGATTGTTTATTACTGACCCTAGCTGTGTTGTACTGATCTTAGGATGCCATTGTTTATTACTGACCCTAGCTGTGTTGTACTGATCTTAGGATGGCATTGTTTATTACTGACCCTAGCTGTGTTGTACTGATCTTAGGATGCCATTGTTTATTACTGACCCTAGCTGTGTTGTACTGATCTTAGGATGGCATTGTTTATTACTGACCCTAGCTGTGTTGTACTGATCTTAGGATGGCATTGTTTATTACTGACCCTAGCTGTGTTGTACTGATCTTAGGATGGGATTGTTTATTACTGACCCTAGCTGTGTGGTACTGATCTTAGGATGGGATTGTTTATTACTGACCCTAGCTGTGTTGTACTGATCTTAGGATGCCATTGTTTATTACTGACCCTAGCTGTGTTGTACTGATCTTAGGATGGCATTGTTTATTACTGACCCTAGCTGTGTTGTACTGATCTTAGGATGGCATTGTTTATTACTAACCCTAGCTGTGTTGTACTGATCTTAGGATGGCATTGTTTATTACTGACCCTAGCTGTGTTGTACTGATGTTAGGATGGCATTGTTTATTACTGACCCTAGCTGTGTTGTACTGATAACATTACTGACAAGCTATCAGTATTGTCCCCTCTGGAGTGATATCTCTGGAAGCGACGTCTGAATCATGTCCTGTTCGCCGTCGGACTTACGGTGCAAAGGACGACTATTAGATATTACATTTCCCACGTCTATGTTCTTATAAAACGTGGACCTGGAAGCCTAGTAACGCAAAAAGGTAAGCGTTACAAGCCAAAAACATGGCGGTAGAATACTACCGCTAGGCAGCTATGCCTAGGTATTCTATATAATGCCTAAGCATTTTATAGAAAGTATTAGTATTTACAACATATTACACACATTGCCTAAGGATTGTATAAAATCTCTAGGCATTCTATATAATGCCTAAGCAGTTTATAGAAAGTATTAGTTTTTACAACATATTACACACATTGCCTAGGGATTGTATAAAATCTCTAGGTATTCTATAGAATGCCTCAGCAGTTTATAGAAAGTATTAGTTTTTACAACATATTACACACATTGCCTAAGGATTGTATAAAATCTCTAGGTATTCTATATAATGCCTAAGCAGTTTATAGAAAGTATTAGTTTTTACAACATATTACACACATTGCCTAAGGATTGTATAAAATCTCTAGCTATTCTATATAATGCCTAAGCAGTTTATAGAAAGTATTAGTTTTTACAACGTATTACACACATTGCCTAAGGATTGTATAAAATCTCTAGGCATTCTATAGAATGCCTCAGTAGTTTATAGAAAGTATTAGTTTTTACAAGATATTACAGACATTGCCTAAGGATTGTATAACATCTGTAGGTATTCTATAGAATGCCTCAGCAGTTTATAGAAAGTATTAGTTTTTACAAGATATTACAGACATTGCCTAAGGATTGTATAACATCTCTAGGTATTCTATAGAATGCCTAAGCAGTTTATAGAAAGTATTAGTTTTTACAACATATTACACACATTCCCTAGGTATTGTATAAAATGCCTAGGTATTCTATAGAATGCCTGTTCCTTATTTGGGATTGTATAAAATTAAAAAGTTTTGAGTTTACTCTATACACTTTAACCTACATAATTTGAATAACTTTATAAATTGGTTAAAAACGAGCACTTTTCGTACTGCAAACAATTTATTTAAAACAATATATTAAGTGAGATTGTTATTTACATATTTATAGCTACTTGTTGGAGCAGGGCTGAGTATTGTCACATTCCATTTTCTTTGCTCTTTAACACCCTTACACTCTGTACTCTTGACAGTTATTCACTCCTAGAAGCTATATATTCTGTCTTTCATACTTTGCCTAAAGCACAGTAGGCATTCTATATAATGCCTAGGGAAAGTATGAAATAAGCTTTACTTCATACTTTCCCGGCTGGATTTAGGCGTTCTATAGAATGCCTGATTATATACTTTGCCGGTAGCATATATATATATACTAGCTGACCCGGCAAACGTTGTTTTGCCATATAAATAATTTCCTAGTAATTTATAGTGTAGAGAAAAAATAGCTTACTTATTGTAAGTATGTATGTATGTTAGAATGTGTATATTGTATGTATGTAAGAATGTGGTATATGCGTGAAATAAGCATGGAGCGCTGTGAACGATGAGGGAATATAAAAATAACAAAAGGCAAACATTATTTTTCTGTTCTTTTGGATCTGCTATTTCGCAAGTTTCGAGCTTTACTTGTACTGCGGCTCAAATCAGCCCCTTTGCGTTTTCTTGGCATTGCTCACTGTACAAAACATACATAAATAGAATTAATGAAATTATTTAATGATGAAAAATGTTAAAAGTATAATTAGGGCCAGGATTTTTGCCACAGTTTTGAAATGATTAGTTTTAATTTATGAAATTATAACAAAAATATAAGTTTTATGGAAAAATTTTTCAAACAAAAGTAAAAAATTAAATTTTATGAAAACATTGTCTCTTATAATTTTTTCATACAACCAATATTTCCATTGACATTTCAAAATAAAGATTCATAATGAGTGATTTTTTGTAAACTATGAAAATCTTAATTGTTTAATTACATTTTTTTAATAAAATTAAATTAAAATTACATTTTTATAAGATCAACAACATTTTCGATATAAATAAAAAAAAGTATACTTACAACACAAAATCCGTTGTTATTGGAAGCTCGTGTCACGTGTTGAGTACTTTTGAGGTTATAAAATCACTTGATTAACTAATCGTGCAAAATACACTCAAAATTGATAATTTAATTATTATTGATAAAATAGGAATGATTAAAAGTTAATATGAGAGTTACACTGAGATAGCAAAATAATTGCCTTAGAATCGTGAAATTTTCTAGTCGGTACTTTCGAAGGTCATCCAGATAAGCGGGTTGAAAATGAGTCGGTACTTTGGAAGGCATCCAGATAAGCGGGTTGAAAATGAGTCGCCCACTGTTTGGGCGATAATTAAGTATTAACACTCACGAACATCGAAAAACAAACTTTTTTAGTATTATTATATACAAAAGAGATGTTTACTATAAGGCTATTACAATGGTACTCAGCTGGAGGGGAAAGGAGTGGGGATTATATTGCGATTTGCTGGAAGAAAGTCCTGGTTCTGACACGGTGGTTTCTGTTCCGTGATTCGGTTTGGGCGCCACAAAGTGTTGGCCGAACGACATTTCGTGTTTCAAAAAAGTCTACAGCTTCTAAATCTTAACCGATTTCAATGATTTAAAAAAAAATGATATCTAATAAAATTTAGAACAACGTTGTCTGGCCAGAATTTTGTTTTTTGTTTCCCCTGTATATTAAATTACGTGTAAATAATTCACGAACTTTTACAATTCAACATAAAATAATATTTTATTTTTCATCTAAAATGAATGGTGAAAATTATTTGTTTTATTATTTTAATAAACTATACCTTCATAGTATTATGTATTAAATTGTAAATTAAAGCATGGATAATATCTTCAACATTATATAGTACATTGAAATCCTGATTAGTCTTGGAACAAATCAGACTGACTCATCTTCATAAAACGTAAATTTATCCCTAATTCAAAAATAATATTGATTGAAGTAATATGATTGAACTAATATTGATTGAAGTAATATGATTTTGAAATGATTTGAAAATAGATTTTGATTATTTCCAAGTCTAATCAGGATTTGAATGTTTAATTTCAACGATATCAGCAGTGATATTAAGTTAGATGAAAAATGAAATATTATTTTCGTTCAATTGTAATAGTTCGTGAATTATGTACACGTAATGTAATAAACAGGGGAAACAAAAAATGAAAATCTGGCTAGTCAAATTTGTTCTAAATTTTATTAGGTTTCATTAAAAAAAAAAAAAAAAAGAAAAAAAAAAAAAAAAAAAAATTGTATTGAAATCGGTTCAGATTTAGAAGCTTTAGCTTTTTTGAAACACAAAATTTCAATTGGCCCCACTCTTCATTTGAGTTAGACTCCTTGATTTGAAAAACAAAAATCATAAGAAGGGCATGATTTTGAAGACAACTAAAATGAAATAACTTTTTTTTAAATCATATTTTTCTAATCTTTGTATTTGTATTTTCAAGTTCGTATTTCTATAATCAAAAGATTACCTATGCACCAAAATGTTAAAAAGAAAAATAAAAGTTAAGAAAAAATCAAAACGGATTATATCAAAGGTAATTTGTGATACCACTAGTTTAGAAATTACCACTAGTTTAGAAATTACCACTAGTTTAGAAATTACCACTAGTTTAGCCCTGAAAAGATGATACCAGTTAAAGATTATTATTTTTTGACCTATTTATTTACGCATGTGTCATCATATAGGTACATTTTGGGGAAAATTACAATACTCAAATGCCGTGATTCGGACTCCAGGCTGGGCCTTCTGGAAGAGAGGGAAATCTGCAGGAGCGCCAAGAGGGATATTAAGTGCGGGAATATTGGCAAGACTGCTCTTCCAGCTGCCAACAGTTCAGTAGCCCCCGAACCTTGAAAGGTGCAACTTCTTGTCGGTTTTCCTCTCATGTTCTAATAACAAGACCCTTATTGTGTTTATGCACTCATCTCTCCGAAGCTATTGTGCATGTCCTAGTGTGTGGGGGATACTTTTTATCAAGATATTTCACAAGCTGAACACCTGGAACTTCATCTCCGGGTACCAACCTCCGCTAGTTTGGAGCCCACAAAAGGTAATGCATAAAATTAAAATGGGTTTAGTATTTTGATTTTTCTACTAACAACACATTAATAAAAAAACATGTACTTATTTTTTTCGAAATGAAAAAAAAAATGGCAAAGCATAGAAATAAAAGAATGATAAATAAATATTAAAATAAAATCATAAAAGTTTTTGTAAAAAAGGTTGACATAAGTAGTGTATTTGTTTACAAAAATCAGCTGAGAGTTGTAGAAGAGGTTGGAATGAGTGGGGGTGTTGTGTAACTCACTCAGCTGTAGCCTTCCCGCTCACACTCACAATTCACACTTAGCGCATTTTCAAACAATTCAGCTATTGAACTCAACAAGACTTTTGGGAAAAATTAGGGTTGACATTTGTTTAAATTTAATTATAAATATTTCTGTTGATACTCTAGCTTTTTCTACCTACTAATTTTACAACAATTCAAAAGAAAATGTCAGTTCGTTAAACACCATTTACAGGGTGTCTACAGCACGAAAAAGTCACGGAAATCAGGAAAATGTCACGAAAATTGAAAATAGGGCACCAAAAATCACGATAAAGTCATGAATTTTGAAATTATGTCAGGAAATTTCAGTTTTACCGGTGTCTAGCATACATTTTTTTACATATGTTTTTATTTTTCTTTATTAATATTCAATGTTTTTCTTGCAGACTTAAATATTAAGATTGTGTACACTTTAATCTACTAAATTATAAACATTGACAATAAATATTTGGTTAGTAATATTTTTAGAAATTTTGAATTCTGTTACCATTGTTGAATATTTTTGAGGTCGCTAGTTCCTTAGTCATTCTCAAATTTTTAGTATCATCGTTTCATGAGTTTTAAAATTAGTGTTACTAATTAACATAATATTTTAGAGAATATAGTTCATTATTATCATGTACATTTTATAGTTTTTTTGTTATGGTTTATAATGTATGTCAAATTGTAAATTTACAGATATCACGGTAATCCTTCTAAAATTACAAATAATTTTAGTCTAAAAGCTAAGGTCTATTTTTTTTTTTAAGTGAACTCATTTTCATTTTCATGGGTATAAAATTTGCATTTCAAGTCACAAATGTTTTAGACACCCTGATTTAATGAGTATTTGAATACATTATTGTAAAGAGCATTAAATTTTCTGCACAAAGGCCATATTTAAAATTACTGACAAAGGTCCTTTAAAATGCTTTGAACATAAAATTAAATAAAAAATAAAAACTTATTAATAAGTTTATTAAGATTGCCACACTTCTGGGTAATTCTCGAAAAGGTTAAAACCCCCCAAAACTTCCTTATTTGCTAAAATATCCTTATTTAAATAATGATAAGAAACAGAACCATGAATATAATTTTAATGAGATGCAAATAATGAGTAGTTAAGATGATAATAATTCAAGAAATGGTCGGTATTCGGCTAAGATAAATCCTCAGATCTTCATGAAAAATCTATATTTAATACTTTTCGGCGTGATCTCTGGCAGCTAAAAAATAAACATACATAATAAAATAATGAAAACAATGAACAAAATGTTATACAAAATATATATCGTCGATACAACTTCAAAGTATTGAATGTCAAAAAAACGCATTTTTAATTTTTTTTTATTGCTGTTGGTCTGATGTAAGTTGTTGGAAACTATCGAAAACTAAAGAAAAATTATTATCAATTACCGAAAATCAAACTTTAAGTCTCATTAAAATATTTCAAAAGATAAAATATATATAAAGTCATCTATAAGCTACCAAACCACTTTTCACATTCGATACTTTGCATTTGTATTGACGAATATTATTTCGAATATTCCTTCAAGGGCTGAACGACTCCATTGATATAAGGCAGAGTTCGCTAACAGTGAGTTCCTTCAAGGGCTGAACGGCTCCATTGATATAAGGCAGAGTTCGCTAACAATGAGTTAGTTAGTTCCTTCAAAGGTGAACGGCTCCATTGATATAAGGCAGGGTTCGCTAACAGTGAGTTAGTTAGTTCCTTCAAGAGCTGAACGGCTCCATTGATATAAGGCAGAGTTCGCTAACAGTGAGTTAGTTCCTTCAAAGGCTGAACGGCTCCATTGATGTAAGGCAGGGTCGCTAACAGTGAGTTAGTTAGTTCCTTCAAGGGATGAACGGCTCCATTGATATAAGGCAGAGTTCGCTAACAGTGAGTTAGTTCCTTCAAGGGCTGAACGGCTCCATTGATATAAGGCAGAGTTCGCTAACAGTGAGTTAGTTCCTTCAAGGGCTGAACGGCTCCATTGATATAAGGCAGAGTTCGCTAACAGTGAGTTAGTTCCTTCAAGGGCTGAACGGCTCCATTGATATAAGGCAGACTTCGCTAACAGTGAGTTAGTTCCTTGAAGGGCTGAACGGCTCCATTGATATAAGGCAGAGTTCGCTAACAGTGACTTAGTTCCTTCAAGGGCTGAACGGCTTCATTGATATAAGGCAGAGTTCGCTAACAGTGAGTTAGTTAGTTCCTTCAAGGGCTGAACGGCTCCATTGATATAAGGCAGAGTTCGCTAACAGTGAGTTAGTTAGTTCCTTCAAGGGCTGAACGGCTCCATTGATATAAGGCAGAGTTCGCTGACAGTGAGTTCCTTCAAGGGCTCAACGGCTCCATTGATATAAGGCAGAGTTCGCTAACAGTGACTTAGTTCCTTCAAGGGCTGAACGGCTCCATTGATATAAGGCAGAGTTCGCTAACAGTGAGTTAGTTAGTTCCTTCAAGGGCTGAACGGCTCCATTGATATAAGGCAGAGTTCGCTAACAGTGAGTTAGTTAGTTCCTTCAAGGGCTGAACGGCTCCGTTGATATAAGGCAGAGTTCGCTAACAGTGAGTTCCTTCAAGGGCTGAACGGCTCCATTGATATAAGGCAGAGTTCGCTAACAGTGACTTAGTTCCTTCAAGGGCTGAACGGCTCCATTGATATAAGGTAGAGTTCGCTAACAGTGAGTTAGTTAGTTCCTTCAAGGGCTGAACGGCTCCATTGATATAAGGCAGAGTTCGCTAACAGTGAGTTAGTTAGTTCCTTCAAGGGCTGAACGGCTCCATTGATATAAGGCAGAGTTCGCTAACAGTGAGTTAGTTAGTTCCTTCAAAGGCTGAACGGCTCCATTGATATAAGGCAGAGTTCGCTGACAGTGAGTTAGTTAGTTCCTTCAAGGGCTGAACGGCTCCATTGATATAAGGCAGAGTTCGCTAACAGGGAGTTCCTTCAAGGGCTGAACGGCTCCATTGATGTAAGGCAGAGTTCGCTAACAGTGAGTTAGTTAGTTCCTTCAAGGGCTGAACGGCTCCATTGATATAAGGCAGAGTTCGCTAACAGTGAGTTAGTTAGTTCCTTCAAGGGCTGAACGGCTCCATTGATATAAGGCAGAGTTCGCTGACTGTGAGTTCCTTCAAGGGCTGAACGGCTCCATTGATATAAGGCAGAGTTCGCTAACAGTGACTTAGTTCCTTCAAGGGCTGAACGGCTCCATTGATATAAGGCAGAGTTCGCTAACAGTGAGTTAGTTAGTTCCTTCAAGGGCTGAACGGCTCCATTGATATAAGGCAGAGTTCGCTAACAGTGAGTTAGTTAGTTCCTTCAAGGGCTGAACGGCTCCGTTGATATAAGGCAGAGTTCGCTAACAGTGAGTTCCTTCAAGGGCTGAACGGCTCCATTGATATAAGGCAGAGTTCGCTAACAGTGACTTAGTTCCTTCAAGGGCTGAACGGCTCCATTGATATAAGGTAGAGTTCGCTAACAGTGAGTTAGTTAGTTCCTTCAAGGGCTGAACGGCTCCATTGATATAAGGCAGAGTTCGCTAACAGTGAGTTAGTTAGTTCCTTCAAGGGCTGAACGGCTTCATTGATAAAAGGCAGAGTTCGCTAACCGTGAGTTAGTTAGTTCCTTCAAGGGCTGAACGGCTCCATTGATATAAGGCAGAGTTCGCTAACAGTGAGTTAGTTAGTTCCTTCAAGGGCTGAACGGCTCCATTGATATAAGGCAGAGTTCGCTAACAGTGAGTTAGTTAGTTCCTTCAAGGGCTGAACGGCTCCATTGATATAAGGCAGAGTTCGCTAACAGTGAGTTAGTTAGTTCCTTCAAGGGCTGAACGGCTCCATTGATGTAAGGCAGAGTTCGCTAACAGTGAGTTAGTTAGTTCCTTCAAAGGCTGAACGGCTCCATTGATATAAGGCAGAGTTCGCTAACAGTGAGTTAGTTAGTTCCTTCAAGGGCTGAACGGCTCCATTGATATAAGGCAGAGTTCGCTAACAGGGAGTTCCTTCAAGGGCTGAACGGCTCCATTGATATAAGGCAGAGTTCGCTAACAGTGAGTTAGTTAGTTCCTTCAAGGGCTGAACGGCTCCATTGATATAAGGCAGAGTTCGCTAACAGTGAGTTAGTTAGTTCCTTCAAGGGCTGAACGGCTCCATTGATATAAGGCAGAGTTCGCTGACTGTGAGTTCCTTCAAGGGCTGAACGGCTCCATTGATATAAGGCAGAGTTCGCTAACAGTGACTTAGTTCCTTCAAGGGCTGAACGGCTCCATTGATATAAGGCAGAGTTCGCTTACAGTGAGTTAGTTAGTTCCTTCAAGGGCTGAACGGCTCCATTGATATAAGGCAGAGTTCGCTAACAGTGAGTTAGTTAGTTCCTTCAAGGGCTGAACGGCTCCGTTGATATAAGGCAGAGTTCGCTAACAGTGAGTTCCTTCAAGGGCTGAACGGCTCCATTGATATAAGGTAGAGTTCGCTAACAGTGACTTAGTTCCTTCAAGGGCTGAACGGCTCCATTGATATAAGGTAGAGTTCGCTAACAGTGAGTTAGTTAGTTCCTTCAAGGGCTGAACGGCTCCATTGATATAAGGCAGAGTTCGCTAACAGTGAGTTAGTTAGTTCCTTCAAGGGCTGAACGGCTCCATTGATATAAGGCAGAGTTCGCTAACAATGAGTTAGTTAGTTCCTTCAAAGGTGAACGGCTCCATTGATATAAGGCAGGGTTCGCTAACAGTGAGTTAGTTAGTTCCTTCAAGAGCTGAACGGCTCCATTGATATAAGGCAGAGTTCGCTAACAGTGAGTTAGTTCCTTCAAAGGCTGAACGGCTCCATTGATGTAAGGCAGGGTCGCTAACAGTGAGTTAGTTAGTTCCTTCAAGGGATGAACGGCTCCATTGATATAAGGCAGAGTTCGCTAACAGTGAGTTAGTTCCTTCAAGGGCTGAACGGCTCCATTGATATAAGGCAGAGTTCGCTAACAGTGAGTTAGTTCCTTCAAGGGCTGAACGGCTCCATTGATATAAGGCAGAGTTCGCTAACAGTGAGTTAGTTCCTTCAAGGGCTGAACGGCTCCATTGATATAAGGCAGACTTCGCTAACAGTGAGTTAGTTCCTTGAAGGGCTGAACGGCTCCATTGATATAAGGCAGAGTTCGCTAACAGTGACTTAGTTCCTTCAAGGGCTGAACGGCTTCATTGATATAAGGCAGAGTTCGCTAACAGTGAGTTAGTTAGTTCCTTCAAGGGCTGAACGGCTCCATTGATATAAGGCAGAGATCGCTAACAGTGAGTTAGTTAGTTCCTTCAAGGGCTGAACGGCTCCATTGATATAAGGCAGAGTTCGCTAACAGTGAGTTAGTTAGTTCCTTCAAGGGCTGAACGGCTCCGTTGATATAAGGCAGAGTTCGCTAACAGTGAGTTCCTTCAAGGGCTGAACGGCTCCATTGATATAAGGCAGAGTTCGCTAACAGTGACTTAGTTCCTTCAAGGGCTGAACGGCTCCATTGATATAAGGTAGAGTTCGCTAACAGTGAGTTAGTTAGTTCCTTGAAGGGCTGAACGGCTCCATTGATATAAGGCAGAGTTCGCTAACAGTGAGTTAGTTAGTTCCTTCAAGGGCTGAACGGCTCCATTGATATAAGGCAGAGTTCGCTAACAGTGAGTTAGTTAGTTCCTTCAAAGGCTGAACGGCTCCATTGATATAAGGCAGAGTTCGCTGACAGTGAGTTAGTTAGTTCCTTCAAGGGCTGAACGGCTCCATTGATATAAGGCAGAGTTCGCTAACAGGGAGTTCCTTCAAGGGCTGAACGGCTCCATTGATGTAAGGCAGAGTTCGCTAACAGTGAGTTAGTTAGTTCCTTCAAGGGCTGAACGGCTCCATTGATATAAGGCAGAGTTCGCTAACAGTGAGTTAGTTAGTTCCTTCAAGGGCTGAACGGCTCCATTGATATAAGGCAGAGTTCGCTGACTGTGAGTTCCTTCAAGGGCTGAACGGCTCCATTGATATAAGGCAGAGTTCGCTAACAGTGACTTAGTTCCTTCAAGGGCTGAACGGCTCCATTGATATAAGGCAGAGTTCGCTAACAGTGAGTTAGTTAGTTCCTTCAAGGGCTGAACGGCTCCATTGATATAAGGCAGAGTTCGCTAACAGTGAGTTAGTTAGTTCCTTCAAGGGCTGAACGGCTCCGTTGATATAAGGCAGAGTTCGCTAACAGTGAGTTCCTTCAAGGGCTGAACGGCTCCATTGATATAAGGCAGAGTTCGCTAACAGTGACTTAGTTCCTTCAAGGGCTGAACGGCTCCATTGATATAAGGTAGAGTTCGCTAACAGTGAGTTAGTTAGTTCCTTCAAGGGCTGAACGGCTCCATTGATATAAGGCAGAGTTCGCTAACAGTGAGTTAGTTAGTTCCTTCAAGGGCTGAACGGCTTCATTGATAAAAGGCAGAGTTCGCTAACCGTGAGTTAGTTAGTTCCTTCAAGGGCTGAACGGCTCCATTGATATAAGGCAGAGTTCGCTAACAGTGAGTTAGTTAGTTCCTTCAAGGGCTGAACGGCTCCATTGATATAAGGCAGAGTTCGCTAACAGTGAGTTAGTTAGTTCCTTCAAGGGCTGAACGGCTCCATTGATATAAGGCAGAGTTCGCTAACAGTGAGTTAGTTAGTTCCTTCAAGGGCTGAACGGCTCCATTGATATAAGGCAGAGTTCGCTAACAGTGAGTTAGTTAGTTCCTTCAAAGGCTGAACGGCTCCATTGATATAAGGCAGAGTTCGCTAACAGTGAGTTAGTTAGTTCCTTCAAGGGCTGAACGGCTCCATTGATATAAGGCAGAGTTCGCTAACAGGGAGTTCCTTCAAGGGCTGAACGGCTCCATTGATATAAGGCAGAGTTCGCTAACAGTGAGTTAGTTAGTTCCTTCAAGGGCTGAACGGCTCCATTGATATAAGGCAGACTTCGCTAACAGTGAGTTAGTTAGTTCCTTCAAGGGCTGAACGGCTCCATTGATATAAGGCAGAGTTCGCTGACTGTGAGTTCCTTCAAGGGCTGAACGGCTCCATTGATATAAGGCAGAGTTCGCTAACAGTGAGTTAGTTCCTTCAAAGGCTGAACGGCTCCATTGATGTAAGGCAGGGTCGCTAACAGTGAGTTAGTTAGTTCCTTCAAGGGATGAACGGCTCCATTGATATAAGGCAGAGTTCGCTAACAGTGAGTTAGTTCCTTCAAGGGCTGAACGGCTCCATTGATATAAGGCAGAGTTCGCTAACAGTGAGTTAGTTCCTTCAAGGGCTGAACGGCTCCATTGATATAAGGCAGAGTTCGCTAACAGTGAGTTAGTTCCTTCAAGGGCTGAACGGCTCCATTGATATAAGGCAGACTTCGCTAACAGTGAGTTAGTTCCTTGAAGGGCTGAACGGCTCCATTGATATAAGGCAGAGTTCGCTAACAGTGACTTAGTTCCTTCAAGGGCTGAACGGCTTCATTGATATAAGGCAGAGTTCGCTAACAGTGAGTTAGTTAGTTCCTTCAAGGGCTGAACGGCTCCATTGATATAAGGCAGAGTTCGCTAACAGTGAGTTAGTTAGTTCCTTCAAGGGCTGAACGGCTCCATTGATATAAGGCAGAGTTCGCTAACAGTGAGTTAGTTAGTTCCTTCAAGGGCTGAACGGCTCCGTTGATATAAGGCAGAGTTCGCTAACAGTGAGTTCCTTCAAGGGCTGAACGGCTCCATTGATATAAGGCAGAGTTCGCTAACAGTGACTTAGTTCCTTCAAGGGCTGAACGGCTCCATTGATATAAGGTAGAGTTCGCTAACAGTGAGTTAGTTAGTTCCTTGAAGGGCTGAACGGCTCCATTGATATAAGGCAGAGTTCGCTAACAGTGAGTTAGTTAGTTCCTTCAAGGGCTGAACGGCTCCATTGATATAAGGCAGAGTTCGCTAACAGTGAGTTAGTTAGTTCCTTCAAAGGCTGAACGGCTCCATTGATATAAGGCAGAGTTCGCTAACAGTGAGTTAGTTAGTTCCTTCAAGGGCTGAACGGCTCCATTGATATAAGGCAGAGTTCGCTAACAGGGAGTTCCTTCAAGGGCTGAACGGCTCCATTGATATAAGGCAGAGTTCGCTAACAGTGAGTTAGTTAGTTCCTTCAAGGGCTGAACGGCTCCATTGATATAAGGCAGAGTTCGCTAACAGTGAGTTAGTTAGTTCCTTCAAGGGCTGAACGGCTCCATTGATATAAGGCAGAGTTCGCTGACTGTGAGTTCCTTCAAGGGCTGAACGGCTCCATTGATATAAGGCAGAGTTCGCTAACAGTGACTTAGTTCCTTCAAGGGCTGAACGGCTCCATTGATATAAGGCAGAGTTCGCTTACAGTGAGTTAGTTAGTTCCTTCAAGGGCTGAACGGCTCCATTGATATAAGGCAGAGTTCGCTAACAGTGAGTTAGTTAGTTCCTTCAAGGGCTGAACGGCTCCGTTGATATAAGGCAGAGTTCGCTAACAGTGAGTTCCTTCAAGGGCTGAACGGCTCCATTGATATAAGGCAGAGTTCGCTAACAGTGACTTAGTTCCTTCAAGGGCTGAACGGCTCCATTGATATAAGGTTGAGTTCGCTAACAGTGAGTTAGTTAGTTCCTTCAAGGGCTGAACGGCTCCATTGATATAAGGCAGAGTTCGCTAACAGTGAGTTAGTTAGTTCCTTCAACGGCTGAACGGCTCCATTGATATAAGGCAGAGTTCGCTGACAGTGAGTTCCTTCAAGGGCTGAACGGCTCCATTGATATAAGGCAGAGTTCGCTAACAGTGACTTAGTTCCTTCAAGGGCTGAACGGCTCCATTGATATAAGGCAGAGTTCGCTAACAGTGAGTTAGTTAGTTCCTTCAAGGGCTGAACGGCTCCATTGATATAAGGCAGAGTTCGCTAACAGTGAGATAGTTAGTTCCTTCAAGGGCTGAACGGCTCCATTGATATAAGGCAGAGTTCGCTAACAGTGAGTTAGTTAGTTCCTTCAAGGGCTGAACGGCTCCATTGATATAAGGCAGAGTTCGCTAACAGTGAGTTAGTTAGTTCCTTCAAGGGCTGAACGGCTCCATTGATAAAAGGCAGAGTTCGCTAACCGTGAGTTAGGTACTTCCTTCAAGGGCTGAACGGCTCCATTGATATAAGGCAGAGTTCGCTAACAGTGAGTTAGTTAGTTCCTTCAAGGGCTGAACGGCTCCATTGATATAAGGCAGAGTTCGCTAACAGTGAGTTAGTTAGTTCCTTCAAGGGCTGAACGGCTCCATTGATATAAGGCAGAGTTCGCTAATAGTGAGTTAGTTAGTTCCTTCAAGGGCTGAACGGCTCCATTGATATAAGGCAGAGATCGCTAACAGTGAGTTAGTTAGTTCCTTCAAGGGCTGAACGGCTCCATTGATATAAGGCAGAGTTCGCTAACAGTGAGTTAGTTAGTTCCTTCAAGGGCTGAACGGCTCCATTGATATAAGGCAGAGTTCGCTAACAGTGAGTTAGTTAGTTCCTTCAAGGGCTGAACGGCTCCATTGATATAAGGCAGAGTTCGCTAACAGTGAGTTAGCTAGTTCCTTCAAGGGCTGAACGGCTCCATTGATATAAGGCAGAGTTCGCTAACAGTGTGTTAGTTAGTTCCTTCAAGGGCTGAACGGCTCCATTGATATAAGGCAGAGTTCGCTAACAGTGAGTTAGTTAGTTCCTTCAAGGGCTGAACGGCTCCATTGATATAAGGCAGAGTTCGCTAACAGTGAGTTAGTTAGTTCCTTCAAGGGCTGAACGGCTCCATTGATATAAGGCAGAGATTGCTAACAGTGAGTTAGTTAGTTCCTTCAAGGGCCGAACGGCTCCATTGATATAAGGCAGAGTTCGCTAACAGTGACTTAGTTCCTTCAAGGGCTGAACGGCTCCATTGATATAAGGCAGAGTTCGCTAACAGTGAGTTAGTTAGTTCCTTCAAGGGCTGAACGGCTCCATTGATATAAGGCAGAGTTCGCTAACAGTGAGTTAGTTAGTTCCTTCAAGGGCTGAACGGCTCCGTTGATATAAGGCAGAGTTCGCTAACAGTGAGTTCCTTCAAGGGCTGAACGGCTCCATTGATATAAGGCAGAGTTCGCTAACAGTGACTTAGTTCCTTCAAGGGCTGAACGGCTCCATTGATATAAGGTAGAGTTCGCTAACAGTGAGTTAGTTAGTTCCTTGAAGGGCTGAACGGCTCCATTGATATAAGGCAGAGTTCGCTAACAGTGAGTTAGTTAGTTCCTTCAAGGGCTGAACGGCTCCATTGATATAAGGCAGAGTTCGCTAACAGTGAGTTAGTCTGTGTTATTTTTTTTTTTTATTTGATTTTAATTTCTATTTATTATTTTTCTTTTTGGTCATCATAAACTTTTTATGATGATCAGATGACTATTAGTCCTACTGCCATTATTATGAAGTAAAAAAAAGTGTTACCTAAATTAATTGTATTTCGATAATTTTATTTTTAACTAGAATTTCCAATTTTCAGAGAAATTATTTAGGACGTCAAGGAATGGTTAGTAAGACAAAACGTGAGATTTTAATATAAATCTACATTGGTAACGTTTCGGAAGGCTCCTTTGGCTAAAATATAAACATGCACAATTATTAAATCGAATAATCAAAACGGCAAAAAAAAAAAAATAAGAAAAAATATGTAGTTTCATAATTTCTCATAACAGATTCCCGATAATCTTCGTTAAGATTGAGTAGGGGCTCTCTTAGTATAGATTCCCAAACTACCAGGTCATATCATAAGTAATACTAGTTTTTAATATTCCGTCTGTTTATGTTTCCTTTTTATCAATTTATTTTTGTTTATTTTTTTGTTTATTATAGCATTAAATACACTTCTAAATAACATGCTTTGGTTGGGAAAACTTATTAGTTCTGTTCTGAAATTTTTCAATGAAATAGATCTCCCAAGACACCGCTTACGCCATGTTATGCTTTGGGAATTCGATAAAGGAGAAAATGCTGCTTCAACTTATCAAAAACAGTATATGGCGCAAATTGTCATTCGTGAGTGACAAGTGTAGCGGGAAACCGCAAGCTTGAAGACGAGCCTCGTACAGGTCTAGCAACAGAGCTTGACGACCAACTCCTGCAGGCTACTGTAGAAGAAAATCCTGTTGTAACAGTAGAAGAGCTAGCAGAAAAACTTGGATCCACACATTCTACAGTCCACCGACATAAACCGCAAGCTTGAAGACGAGCCTCGTACAGGTCTAGCAACAGAGCTTGACTACCAACTCCTGCAGGCTACTGTAGAAGAAAATCCTGTTGTAACAGTAGAAGAGCTAGCAGAAAAACTTGGATCCACACATTCTACAGTCCACCGACATAAACCGCAAGCTTGAAGACGAGCCTCGTACAGGTCTAGCAACAGAGCTTGACTACCAACTCATGCAGGCTACTGTAGAAAAAATCCTGTTGTAACAGTAGAAGAGCTAGCAGAAAAACTTGGAGCCACACATTCTACAGTCCACCGACATAAACCGCAAGCTTGAAGACGAGCCTCGTACAGGTCTAGCAACAGAGCTTGACGACCAACTCCTGCAGGCTACTGTAGAAGAAAATCCTGTTGTAACAGTAGAAGAGCTAGCAGAAAAACTTGGATCCACACATTCTACAGTCCACCGACATAAACCGCAAGCTTGAAGACGAGCCTCGTACAGGTCTAGCAACAGAGCTTGACTACCAACTCATGCAGGCTACTGTAGAAGAAAATCCTGTTGTAACAGTAGAAGAGCTAGCAGAAAAACTTGGAGCCACACATTCTACAGTCCACCGACATAAACCGCAAGCTTGAAGACGAGCCTCGTACAGGTCTAGCAACAGAGCTTGACTACCAACTCATGCAGGCTACTGTAGAAGAAAATCCTGTTGTAACAGTAGAAGAGCTAGCAGAAAAACTTGGAACGACACATTCTACAGTCCACCGACATAAACCACAAGCTTGAAGACGAGCCTCGTACAGGTCTAGCAACAGAGCTTGACCACCAACTCATGCAGGCTACTGTAGAAGAAAATCCTGTTGTAACCGTCGAAGAGCTAGCAGAAAAACTTGGATCGACACATTCTATAGTTCACCGACATAAACCGCAAGCTTGAAGACGAGCCTCGTACAGGTCTAGCAACAGAGCTTGACTACCAACTCCTGCAGGCTACTGTAGAAGAAAATCCTGTTGTAACAGTAGAAGAGCTAGCAGAAAAACTTGGAACGACACATTCTACAGTCCACCGACATTACGGATAACCTGATATACAAAAACTTACCGGTATTAACGTTTATTTTATGTGTTATCCTTTGATATTTGCCAAGCATTGCTTTCCAGGATACTTTTGAGGACCGTAAAAAAAAAAAAAAAAATAGATAAACAAAAATACCGTTACGTAAGAGCTGCATAACTATGCACATTCCTAAGTATGTTTGTTAGTCAAAACCGCATTCCTTAATCGTGTATTCAAATAGCCTATATTATAAGTCATTTTATATAATATTTTGATTCAAATATTACCTTCTCCTGCTCATGTATTTTCAAGTAACACTTATATAAATAGGCAACAATGACCCAAGTGGTTGAAATGCTTCTAAAAATCAGAGAACAAATAATAAAAATAACAGTCACTTAAATAAATAAGTATTTGTTTAAACAGCTGACTCATTTTTTAAAGAATCGAGTGCCATGACTCAAATCTATCAAGATTAATTAGGTTTTATTTGAGATTTTTGGCGCAGACATTTCCATCTAATCTTTCATTGGGCATTCTCTTCCAAAAATAGTGATGTTGTACTTTTTCTCACAATTTTCGAAGAAATATAACGATTGAGGTTGCACTCATGAAAAAGTCTTAAAATCTTCATAGATCCAAACTGCTAAATACCAAAACTGACCCCCGTTATTATATATATATATATATATATATATATATATATATATATATATATATATACACACACACATACATACCGGGTGATTCAAAATTTCCCAAAAAAAAGTTCATTTGAAGTATGGTCCGATTCCGGCAGGAAAAGGAGCTATGTCCAATTTTCTGTTTTTTTTTTGTTTTTTTTAACGTAGTCATGTTTTTTCATGAATAAGAAACGCTTGCTTAAAAACTGTTCAAGATAATTAAATTCTAATTATACCATAATAAAATAGACTAAATTTTCTTTAAGAAAACCTATTTATAGGTGATATTTTCAGGTTGTCCAATGACGCACTCCTGTTTTTCTGGATGAATCAAAGGTTTCTTGCGATTTTTTTCCTGAACCACATAACGGACTACAGATTCACTACTTACAGGAAAGCTTGTACATTTAGTAAGCATTAAATCTCTGCAAATGAAGTGGAAGTTTATTCAGGGATAGGTTGAACGATTGACTCCCTTTTGTAAAAAAAAAAGATAAAATTCAGTTTTGTTAATTTGAAATATGTCGTGTGAAGAAATTATGGATTACATATTTTTTATTGGCCAAACTGTGTGAATCCATTTTTCAGTCCGGAAGCCATAAAATGTAACTCAAAGAAATAGTTGGAAAAGTTTTCCATTTGAGAGATATATCATATTTTGTGATTTCCAAATTTTTATTGATTTATCTTTTTCTTATTATAGTTGGCACCCTTTAAAAAAAATTGATATAATTAAAGATTTGAAATTTGCCAAAATTTGTCAACTTGGACGCTGGAGCCATCCATTGCTGTTGTGTGCCGAACAGCAATCCTTCTGTCCGGAATAAAAAAATTCAAATTTCTCAGAAATTCTCAGACTTCGACTGGTCAAAAGATCTTAAAAGGCCACGACCTGAAAACCCCATTCCATTCCAATGTCTTGGGACTTGTGTAGAAAACTTTTTAATTCATTCCTGACCTAGAAGTTGAATATGCAGTTTAAACTTTAGTGGAGAATTCGTGTTCTTCCCTGAGCATCCGTCAAAGTCAAAGTTATTCTCTCGAGAGAAATCTGCTGAGAATACGTATAGAAATAATTTATACTCCAAGAATATGCTGAGTATGAATTTAGTTGAAGAATTTAGTATTCCGGTGTACCTCAAGGCGATGCTTTGTCCCAACTTTATTCTATATTGCCTTATGCTAGGCTAAGGTTGCATTTGTAACCGGCATTATTACTTAAAAATGTATAGAAAATCTAGTAATTATTCCTTACATCATAAGTCCGGATCTGCGTCATCATAGCGGGTTTCCGTTCCTATCGCTAGCATTATTTAAAAAGCATAGGAAATAAACGGTTAAATCATTCTTGAAAAATACAGACTCATGTAAAAATTTAAAGTGAAATGAAGGAAGATCATAGGCGTTACAACAAGAAACTCACTTTATTCTATGCGAAAATTTCTCCAAATGTTATCGCTCTGGCGAAAACCGCATGAGAGCCATATTTGTAAAAAAAATCATAAGCTTTCGAATAGATCCTTTACATTTACTTAGATTTCCTAACCGTTTTTGAGATAAATAAGAGTATATCCAAAAAATCCCTACAAAAATGTAGTTTAAGCACTTGACACCGAAGGTAAGTAGCTATTGAGGTTGCACTTATGACGGAATTTTTGAAACATTTCTCCAAATCACTATCGATCCTCCCTAGTAGACACCGAAACTCATCTCCGTGAAAATTTATATATGTATATATATATATATATATATATATATATATATATATATATATATATACACCAGGGTTTTTATTTCAATATATTATTTATAATATGGGTTTTTATTTTTTTTGCCACGAAGCCCTGAGTCTTCCCTCAGCAAACGATTGAAAGAGTTCATTATCCAGCAAAATCGGTCCATCTGGGGGGGGGGGGTTACTCTGGAGCCAAAGTAGCTATTTGCCAATGTCAGCCATAATTCTTGTTATATTTCAACGAAACTCGTTATTCGTTGTGCTTATATAAGGAGAAAAATTTTTTGAACAAAATATACTAAAATGGTTCATTAGGAGTGTGTGGGGGGGGGGTTACTCCGGATTCAAATTACTAATTTCCTCATATCGACCGCTATTTCTCGAATATTGTAACGAAATGCGATATACATCGTGGATATCTAATAAGACAGCAGGGTTTGAAAATTAAACTAAATCGGTCTATCAGAAGTGAGAGTAATATAATATTCTAGGCGACGATAGAAATCAAGTAGAGCGGCTTTTCAACTTTTTAAATGCCTCGAAGTTAATTGACAAAATTTAATTCAACCTTATATCTAAATTCAATACAACAAAATTTAGTTAGACCTTAAATTAAAAATACCTCCGTAAGCATGGCTACATGACACTGATATGCATATGTACGTATATGGATGTATGTGTGTATATGAGTGTGTGTGTGTATGTGTGTATCTATGTATATGTATAATCGCTAAACAATAATTAACAATCAAAGGAATGGTGTTAATGACCTTAAAGGGTTGACATGCCAGTAAAAAGCCAAAAAAAAAAAAAGTGAGAGTGGGTTTACTTTGTACTATCTTTGAATAGAATTCTCCCGCCAAACGTAGGTGGTATTAGCTCCCACCGCGCTAAAAAATATCAGCTGTTTTTATTCCAATTTTTTAAAACGCTACCAGGGATAAGAACGGAAACAAGCTAATAACACGCAAGCCATGAAATGTGGATTTCTGAATCAATAAAAGGAACTGCTGTTAGATTTGTTTGTCCTTGAATTAAGATTGCTTCACCTTCCATTGGGAGTAAGTTGTAGGGTTTGTAAAAAACATTAGCAATTAAGGAGAATTCACCGAAATCGGAAATAAAAACCTAATTCCCCAATTAGGCTGTTTTTAATTATTTTATTTTCATTAGAGTTTGAGGGAGTTTAGCATCTACTATTGAAATCGTTCAAGCGGAATAATTTTTGGCCTTTATTTTATTTTTTATTTTTTTTCTAAGTATAAAGTTTAAAATAATGGCTGAGAAAGTTGATTTCCTTGAATATACTTCCCAAGAAGTTATTCACCTTTACCTCCATTTAATTTTCGCAATAAGCGGATTAGGTGTTTCCTTTCTCGGTAATGTCTTCTTCTAATGCTTTTTTATTTCGGTCATTTTTATCATTTTTACTTCTACTAAACTTGGTCAAGTCAACAAATCATGTTTTTTTCTAAAAATTGATGTTATTTTACGTGCAATATCTCGTATTAACATTTGATTATTTTGAAAATACAGTAGAACTTGGATAATTCGAACCCCTAGGGACCGACAAAAAAGTTCGAATTATCCAAAATTCGAATTACAAACGTTTTTGAATATAAAGGGGTAAAAAATCGAATTTCATATTTTCACATTTTTTTAATTTTCAAAAATACATACATTTTATTTAAACAAGAACAAACATTTCATAAATTGTTGATTACGTACATAAGTAATAAATAATTTATTAAAAAAAGTAAAAATAAAAGTCTATTGTTTTGAAAAAAGTCATTTTCATGGGCAAGAATTTTTTCTTTATTTTTCAGGTAAGTTGGTAAAGTATTAGGAGGAATGCCTTGGCAATTTCAGATTTTTTCTTTATTCCTCTTTCAACTTCTATTCACAGCTATTTTCTCTGGCAACGTTAAAGTTTTATAACTTCTAGGCTTCGACATCCTAAATCAACAACTCCACTGTACACAAGAAATTCAAGGCACAAACAACACAACAGATCTAGGCGCCGACTGCCTTATAAATGAATAAGAAATGAGATTGGAGGGATGGTGGAAGGGAATTCTAGGCTAAAACGACAGGATGGTGTATGTAACTACAACCCTTGAAAGGGAGGAAGCTCGACCCACCACTTCGCAGAACTCCTAGAGTCCAAGAACTAGACTATGAGACCGCCGCGCTTCTTGTCCCGGAACCCCTACATCCGTATCTTACTAACCTTCTTACCCGAGGGGAGAATATTTTGACGAGATTTAAGATCGAACACCTCGCATTGGAGGTACAGACTCGTAAAAAATTCGAATTATTCGAATTAACCACGATTTTTTTACATTGTTTATGCCCTAAATTCTAGGAACCGAGAGAAATATTCGAATTAACCACGATTTCGAATTATCGAAGTTCGAATTATCCATGTTCCACTGTACCTGTACGAATTGTATAAGAGATCTTTCCCTTTTAGAAATGTCAACGCGAACGCTAGCACAAAGAATTAGGTCCAAGATTGTGGATGGATGCAGGAATATGCTAGATCGTACAGCTGAAGAGAACTGGGTTAGGTTACACTGTGTGCCGGGTCACTCGGAAATGAGTAGACAAACTATTTGTAACGTATATTGATCATCTGTATTTATTTGTTATTATTGTTAATATATAAAAATTACTTGTGTGTTTGTTCCTTATACAAATCCACATCGTTTGAAGGATTTTGAACAAACTTGAAACACTGGTAGGTCTTGATCCGGGAAGTCTCCTAGGCTAGGCCAAAAACGTCTACGAGCTGTCTGTGTCTATGTTTGTTCCTTATACAAATCACACCGTTTGACCGATTTCGACCAAACTTGGGACACAGTGAGGTCTTGATACGAGGAGTGTCATAGGCTAGGTTAAAATCGTCTAGGACTTACAGTAAGGAGGTCAATAGGTTTCAAACTGTGAACCAAAACAGTTACAGCTTTGTGTTATTAGATGGTAATATTTGTTATTTGGTTTCTAATTTATTTTTGCTTTTATAGATGCAGAATGTAGGTTTAGCATGGCTCGCCGGGTAACAGCTAGTTATTAATTAAAATTTATTTGGAACGTATTTTATGTTGCAGAATAATAATAATTTATCCCCAAAAATAAAATTTGAAATTTTTATTTTTTCATATAGTCTATCCATCATTGTTTATAGCCATGATTTGTTTGAAGCCGATTTGTTGGAAAATATTTTATAAGAGTAATTTCTCTTTTAAAAAATTGTGATCATCATTGTTTTCCATGCATGTGTTTCTTTTTCATCGCTTTCGTCCACGCACCTCCTTACGATAATCACCCAAACACGCATCCAATATGGCCGAACCCTTATCCGAGTCTCAACTATTGTTTGACATCTGATTTATTTTTCGTTGCGTTCATTTGACTAGTTATAACATATCATATTTACTATTTACTACTACTTATAACATATCATAGTTTGCCCTTGAGTATCTGGGGTGAGTGCACCCGAGTGTAGTTTCGGTATACATGCGATAACAATTTTCTGGTTGAGTAAGGACGTTACTATCATGCGCGTGGGCAGCGGATGGCAGATCCCGCATTTTCTACTCCTTGTCTGTCCCTCACACGCATAGATATGCGCCTACACGTAATCTCACACAGGGTGGGAGGGGGGACTCTTTCATAGGCTCCTATCCTTCCTGCTTGTCATTGGCTACTTCCTCTATGCATCATTCGTCCGCCTATTTACGGAGTTCAGGTCACTTCCTCGTCCACTGGCTAGTCTCGAGAAATTGGATTGGATTTCAACTCTAAACACATTCCATAGTCTGTTTTGGATTTTGGGCGTGTTAAGGGGTAATACTACCTTATAATTTTTGTTTTCCAATATTTTTTATGGTCTAAAATTCTTCCCTAACTAATCAAAAATGATATCCAAGAGTGTTTATCTAAAAAAAAAAAAAAAAAAAAAAAAAACTTTTAAATGGACAAAAAATACGATTTACGGAATGAAATTTTGATGCCGGATGAATGCGCTGCTAATTTTTTTAAGCGAGCTTCGATTAGTCCCTTTTTAATTCTTTCGTTTTTTTTGGTCCTCCTATAATACATTTCAAAATTAAAACCAATTTTTTTATCTTTATTACATGAAAGTATTGAAAAAAAAAAATTAAATATGAAAGAAATGAACATTTCAGAACTTTAAACTTTAAAGTCTTTTTCTCAATTTTTGCCCGATCAATTTCAAATTTTAACCGCAGCTTCTTAATGATATTTGCTAGGAATGCACGTAGGATTTTTTATATAACGATTTTATAACCGATTTTCGACGGATTTTTTAATAGAAAATGAATTATTGTTCACCATTTTCGAAGAAATTAATATTTCTTAAAAATCCTGCGTAATTTACTAGATTTAACCTTCTTCTTTCGAAATAATTTTGGTTTTTCGTTCTAGATTAAAAATTGCCGCCTGCAGACTATCACCTGTTAAAAAAGACGGGTTCCATTTGTCAGACATAGCGCCGCCATTTTTTTGGAAGAATTGAATCGTCGTTTTGGATACTTTAACATCCCATATAAAACGTTTTGGATACTTTAACATCCCATATAAAACGTTTTGGATACTTTACCATCCCATATAAAACGTTTCGGATAGTTTAACATCCCATATAAAGCGTTTTGTATACTTTAACATCCCATATAAAACGTTTTGGATACTTTAACATCTCACATAAAACGTTTGATATAAAGAATTCAAATATATTGATTTATTTTTTATTTATAATTTTTCAAGAAAATGACTTTGATTTTTCAGGAAAATGACTTTGATTTTGCTCACACAACATATTATTCTGTTGCCTTATTATTTATTATTCTGTTGCCTTATTATTTATTATTCTGTTGCCTTATTATTTATTATTCTGTTGCCTTATTCTGTCTGCGCTCAATTGAAAGATGCAGGAAAATACGTTGGGTATATCATCACTTTAAGGGACGAGGTGAGCTCAGTGGTAGAGCACTGGACTAATAGGGGAGAAGTTAGCTCAGTGGTAGAGCACTGGACTAATAGGGGAGAAGTTAGCTCAGTGGTGGAGCACTGGACTAATAGGGGAGAGGTTAGCTCAGTGGTAGAGCACTGGACTAATAGGGGAGAGGTTAGCTCAGTGGTAGAGCACTGGACTAATAGGGGAGAGGTTAGCTCAGTGGTAGAGCACTGGACTAATAGGGGAGAGGTTAGCTCAGTTTTAGAGCACTGGACTAATATGCTGGAGGACCTGAGTTCAAAACCCGAGCAAGCAATAATGATTTAATCTTCTAGTGTCTTCGTTCGAGGGTTGGATTCGGCCTTCTTGACCGTCCCTAGGCCAACCCAGTTAACCCTTCCAACGGAACATCCGTCTCCCAGACGTTGGAGTTTGCTAAGTTTACACCTTTCCCTCTACGGACATGGCGGTAGTTTAGCCAACATCCGTCTCTCGAGTCACTAAGAGCGAATTTTCTCAATGACTGTCCGTCTATAAGACGGATGTTCCTACTAGCGTACGTTCCGAGTAGCCGTCTGCTAGACGCGTGTTCCGATTAATATACTCATTGTGACGCACACATACGCAGAACTTCAAGCAATGCGTACTAAAATAAAAGATTAGGATTCAGTAGCGTACAAAAACAAATTTTTTTTTACTAATTATAATTTTTTGTAACTTTTTACTAGTCTATTACTTTTGTACCTTTTTACTAGTCTATTACTTTTGTACCTTTTTACTAGTCTATTACTTTTGTACCTTTTTACTAGTCTATTACTTTTGTACCTTTTTACTAGTCTATTACTTTTGTACCTTTTTACTAGTCTATTACTTTTGTACCTTTTTACTAGTCTATTACTTTTGTACCTTTTTACTAGTCTATTACTTTTGTACCTTTTTACTAGTCTATTACTTTTGTACCTTTTTACTAGTCTATTACTTTTGTACCTTTTTACTAGTCTATTACTTTTGTACCTTTTTTCTAGTCTATTACTTTTGTACCTTTTTACTAGTCTATTACTTTTGTACCTTTTTTCTAGGCTATTACTTTTGTACCTTTTTACTAGTCTATTACTTTTGTACCTTTTTACTAGTCTATTACTTTTGTACCTTTTTACTAGTCTATTACTTTTGTACCTTTTTTCTAGTCTATTACTTTTGTACCTTTTTACTAGTCTATTACTTTTGTACCTTTTTACTAGTCTATTACTTTTGTACCTTTTTTCTAGTCTAATTCTTCGAGTTTTGACCTTTTCTATTTTTCTCATGGTAATTTTTTACGAGTTTACATTTTCTTAACTTTTTATTAGTCTACATTTAAAAACGTCCGACTCGCAGGAACTACATCATCTTAGCGCGGTTCCGTTCTTATCTCTAGACATTTAAAATGATTAAAATAGAAGCTGTTATTATTTTGGGTCCACATTTCTAGAAAGCATGAAGATTAGATAGTTAGCCGTCGAGGTGATAAGTAAAGATGGAATGGTTGGGATTCGGCTAAAGAAACCTCAATACGATTTTTGTTAAAAAATCTATATTTAGGACGTTTTGGCTACTCATTGGTAGCCTTCGTCAGCAATGAAAGTGCCGGGAGGCAGAGGAGGACCAAAGTTGACAGTTCCATCTTTACTTTCATGAAAGGTCTTATTTACGATCTTACCTGGATGGGTCCCCGCCCTAGGAAGGACCCCGCTAGGCATTTGAAAAGCTATATCTTGGAAATCCATATCTCTAAGATTAAATTGTTTTTCTTATTTTTCTTAACCTGTTTTATTTTCAAATACACTATCCAGCTATAAGCAATTAAAAAATAACAAGGAATAAAAACAGACAAAAAGAACAGTTCGAATAAGCGAAATAAATTACTTTAAAGTTTTAAGCACTTATTTCTCCGATTGACATCGTCTAATCAAGACTTTCACTAGAACCTTTTTTTTAGAGAATTTAGTAAGCTTTCTAATGGTATTCTTCCGTTTACCAAGATTCTCAACCTTTTTCGAGATATTAAGGAAAGTATACAAAGTTACCAAAACTTTTTATGTCTGTTAATAAAATATTTTATTCTAACCCTTCCTTAACTCCAAACGTAACATAAATTTCAACATATTAGTTTTAATCAAAGTAGAACACGCAGAAAATTTTTCAACTGAATCCCATGATTCTAAGTACCCAAACCAAAAACGGTATTCAAAAACTATTTTTCCAATTTTCTCGAAAACGGTTAAAGCTATCGCCTTGAAAATGGTTTCATTCGTTTTCCTAGCCCAAGAAGCCTATAAAACGAGTACTTACAAGCTTATGAACTCAAAAATGTAAGCGTTACGATTTTTTCTGCGCGAATTTCACCCCAAACGCCATCTTCCAGTGGGCGGATTTTGCTGGTTAACGAACTTGACCTTTCAAATTGGACGACGGATTTTTGTACAAAATTTCATCAAAATCGGACCATCAGGGAAGCCAGAAATGAGCGAACAGACAAATATATATATATATATATATATATATATATATATATATATATATAAATATATACATATATATATATACAAATTTGAACCACCGTTATTTTCGGTCTCTAGGGGTTCTGAAACGCGAAATTTTCTAGTCGGCACTTCCGGATTGTTTCATTGTATCAACCTTATAAGCGGGGTTCCTCCCTATGGGGGAGGGAGGAACCGCGCTAAAAAGGAAAAAAAAAAAAAAAAAAAAAAAAAAAAAAAAAAAAATTGTTCATATTCCCACATCAAGCCTCACAATGTCATTATAACTGAACCAGCAATATTACTAGAAATATGTTAACTCGTATTGTTGTAATAATCAATAATAATAAAAAAAAAAAATAAAAAAAAATTGTTCATATTCCCACATCAAGCCTCACAATGTCATTATAACTGAACCAGCAATATTACTAGAAATATGTTAACTCATATTGTTGTAATAATCAATAATAATAATAAGAAAAAAAAAATATATAATATTTAGGACGTTTTGGCTACTCATTGGTAGCCTTCGTCAGCAATGAAAGTGCCGGGAGGCAGAGGAGGACCAAAGTTGACAGTTCCATCTTTACTTTCATGAAAGGTCTTATTTACGATCTTACCTGGATGGGTCCCCGCCCTAGGAAGGACCCCGCTAGGCATTTGAAAAGCTATATCTTGGAAATCCATATCTCTAAGATTAAATTGTTTTTCTTATTTTTCTTAACCTGTTTTATTTTCAAATACACTATCCAGCTATAAGCAATTAAAAAATAACAAGGAATAAAAACAGACAAAAAGAACAGTTCGAATAAGCGAAATAAATTACTTTAAAGTTTTAAGCACTTATTTCTCCGATTGACATCGTCTAATCAAGACTTTCACCAGAACCTTTTTTGTAGAGCATTTAGTACGCTTTCTAATGGTATTCTTCCGTTTACCAAGATTCTCAACCTTTTTCGAGATATTAAGGAAAGTATACAAAGTTACCAAAACTTTTTATGTCTGTTAATAAAATATTTTATTCTAACCCTTCCTTAACTCCAAACGTAACACAAATTAAAACATATTAGTTTTAATGAAAGTAGAACATGCAGAAAATGTTTCAACTGAATCCCCTGTTTCTAAGTACCCAAACCAAAAACGGTATTCAAATCTATTTTTCCAATTTTCTCGAAAACGGTTAAAGCTATCGCCTTGAAAATGGTTTCATTCGTTTTCCTAGCCCAAGAAGCCTATAAAACGCGTACTTACAATCTTATGAACTAAAAAAACGTAAGCGATACGATTTTTTTTGCGCGAATTTCGCCCCAAACGCCATCTTTCAGTAGGCGGATTTTGCTGGTTAACGAACTTGACCTTTCAAATTGGACGACGGATTTTTATACCAAATTTCATCACATTCGGACCATTAGGGAAGCCAGAAATGAGCGAACAGACAAATATATATATATATATATATATATATATATATATATATATATATATAAATTTGAACCACCGTTATTTTCGGTCTCTAGGGGTTCTGAAACGCGAAATTTTCTAGTCGGCACTTCCGGATTGTTTCATTGTATCAACCTTATAAGCGCGGTTCCTCCCTATGGGGGAGGGAGGAACCGCGCTAAAAATATTTGCTACTCTATTATTTTTGTATTTTTCATTTTGTAACTTTTTTCTAGTTGTAATTTTTTACTGTAAATTTGACTGAAATTAATGTAATAAAAGTAAAGAAAAGAAAAAAAGACTGCATAGGCGGAAATAATTTGGGTTTCCTATACAAACATTTCATAATTTTAACGAAATTCAGAAATAAATATTTTTCTTTTGTAGCATTTATTTTTCCTTTAACAAACAAAACTACATACCAATTATTAGATAAATGATAAGTGACTTAAAAATAATTATTAGGGTGCTGACAATGTGTAAAACAAGGTACCCGCCTCAGAGACTGATGTTCCTACTAATAGAAGAAAAAAAGATGTTCCGCTGGAAGGGTTAATTTATAAATGGCTACCTGCAAAGGGGAATATCAAGCACATATTATTGACCACACTATCTCCCCTAGAGTGCCTTATGGTCAAGAATCAGATAAGTCTACAGGAAAAATATGTAATTGAAGGAGTCAAGGTATAGTTAGGATTCAGCTGAGAGAAATCTCCAGTGTTTTTCAGAAAAATCTATATTGTGAACCTTTTGGCTTTCTCTTTGGCGGTCTTCATTAGCGACGAATACCTAGGTGATGATGGAAGACCACGATAGCTCTTAGGACAATGGCTATGATCATCTTATCCATGGTCACCTAAAAGTTGTCATGGGTTTTCTCTATAACCCTAGGGATTTGTAGCTGAAGAAGGCTGCCAAACAGCGTGCCGAAACGTTTGTAGCTGAAGAAGGCTGCCAAACAGCGTGCCGAAACGTTTGTAGCTGAAGAAGGCTGCCAAACAGCGTGCCGAAACGTTTTCATTATACTTTTTTGTGAAACTATAACTGTGGCGTTTTCTCTTAGCCGAATTCTACAACTATATTTTTTGCCTTGTTGTAATCTGAACTGCTAACTATCGGCATATTAGTATGAAATTTAGTTTACCACATACTTAAGAAATAATTATTAATATTAAAATCTTTATTTGTACCTGGTTTAAGACAACATCCTTTCCCTACTTGAAACCAGATTTCAGAGCAGCCAACAATAAGAAAAATTAACATGAAATAAATAGAATTTTTTAAGATATATAATAAAGATATTAGATGTTATCGAGGGAAACTAAAATAAATTTATACACAACCATGGCAAATTCGTTAAGGGTCGTCGAGAGGAATATTCTGTGAAAAATATTTGGCGCCTTGTGTGATGGAACAACCCAAGCATGGAGGGTTAGAACCAATAACGAGTTATACGAATTGCCATAACGAAATTGCAAGCGTCATAAAATCACGGCGGATCGAATGGCTGGGGCATGTGTTTACAATGCCAGATGAGGGAATACAAAAAAAAGTCCGTCACGCAGGAGCTGCATAACTAAGCACTTTCCACAGAATTTTTGTAGAGTAGACTACACTACTGAATAATTTGCTGTAAATAATCTATATAAATAAAATAAAAACGTGAATAGTTCTGCTCATTTACATTTCTTATGAGAACTGTTCAATTATTAACTTTGTAAATAATTTGCCTCCAGAGTTATGTTAATACATGATACTGTACTACTTAATAAATACACAAAAACTTCTTTTTCCGTCTTTTGATCTGACGCAGGAACAGTATACAGTCCCCCTAGTGGGAGATAGCGCTCCACGCGGCGGCTTTGGGAACCTACGACTGGCAGGCTACTTCTAATGAAACAGAGTTTAATGTAAACCCCCCTTTCCAATTGACCGATTTACTTAATTGTTACAACACTTCTTTCTCATGAGATACCCACGACGTATACCGCGTTTCGTTACAATACAGCAGAAATTACGACCGGTATGAGTATATTAGTACTTTAGGTCCGGAGTAACCCCCCCCCCCCCCCCCCCCCCTCCAAATAACCCGATTTAGTTTATTTTTACAACCCATTTTCCTCTGTTGATTAACACCACGAATACCGAGTTTCGTTGAAATGTAACAAAAATTACGGCTGGTAGTGGCAAATTGGTAATGTGGGTGTGGAGTAAACCCCCCCCCCCCTCCTAATGAACCGATTTAGTTTACTTTTACAGCGTATTTCTCTCATTAGATCAACATAACTAATACTGAGTTTCGTTGAAATATATCAAAAACTACGGCTGGCATAGTCAAATTAGTGTTTATTATATATATATATATATATATATATATATATATATATATATATATATATATATATATAAATTTTAACGGGGGTCATTTTCGGTCTCTACTAGGTAGGATCGATAAAGATTTGAAGAAATTTTTCAAAAATTCCGTCATGAGTGCAACCTCAATAGCTACTTCCTTCGGAGGAAAGTGCTAAAAGATGCTCCAAGGGAGAATATATGGTGTCAGAGGAAGAGGAAGGCCGAGAAAAAGATGGTTGGATGACGTGGAAGACCTCAGGCGGTTGAGAGTGACAAACTGGAAGGAAAAGGCCAAGGACAGGGACATCTGGAGAACTATTGTTCAAGAAGCAAAGGCTAAGGACAGGGACATCTGGAGAACTATTGTTCAAGAAGCAAAGGCTAAGGACAGGGACATCTGGAGAACTATTGTTCAAGAAGCAAAGGCTAAGGACAGGGACGTCTGGAGAACTATTGTTCAAGAAGCAAAGGCTAAGGACAGGGACGTCTGGAGAACTATTGTTCAAGAAGCAAAGGCTAAGGACAGGGACATCTGGAGAACTATTGTTCAAGAAGCAAAGGCTAAGGACAGGGACTTCTGGAGAACTATTGTTCAAGAAGCAAAGGCTAAGGACAGGGACATCTGGAGAACTATTGTTCAAGAAGCAAAGGCTAAGGACAGGGACATCTGGAGAACTATTGTTCAAGAAGCAAAGGCTAAGGACAGGGACGTCTGGAAAACTTTTGTTCAAGAAGCAAAGCCTAAGGACAGGGACATCTGGAGAACTATTGTTCAAGAAGCAAAGGCTAAGGACAGGGACGTCTGGAGAACTATTGTCCAAGAAGCAAAGGCTAAGGACAGGGACGTCTGGAGAACTATTGTTCAAGAAGCAAAGGCTAAGGACAGGGACGTCTGGAGAACTATTGTCCAAGAAGCAAAGGCTAAGGACAGGGACATCTGGAGAACTATTGTTCAAGAAGCAAAGGCTAAGGACAGGGACATCTGGAGAACTATTGTTCAAGAAGCAAAGCCTAAGGACAGGGACATCTGGAGAACTATTGTCCAAGAAGCAAAGGCTAAGGACAGGGACATCTGGAGAACTATTGTTCAAGAAGCAAAGGCTAAGGACAGGGACATCTGGAGAACTATTGTCCAAGAAGCAAAGGCTAAGGACAGGGACATCTGGAGAACTATTGTCCAAGAAGCAAAGCCTAAGGACAGGGACATCTGGAGAACTATTGTTCAAGAAGCAAAGCCTAAGGACAGGGACATCTGGAGAACTATTGTTCAAGAAGCAAAGGCTAAGGACAGGGACATCTGGGGAACTATTGTCCAAGAAGCAAAGCCTAAGGACAGGGACATCTGGAGAACTATTGTTCAAGAAGCAAAGGCCCACCCCGGGCTGTAGAGCTAACGAAGAAGAAGAATAAAGATATTATATGGATCTCAGTGTGGTTCTACTAATTTGAAACAAATTTTTAGATTCGTCTTTTACCAGTCTGTCACAAGCTCCTCTTTACCAGTCTGTCACAAGCCCTTCTCTACCAGTCTGTCACAAGCTCCTCTCTACCTGTCTGTCACAAGCTCCTCTCTACCAGTCTGTCACAAGCTCCTCTCTACCAGTCTGTCACAAGCTCCTCTCTACCAGTTATCACAAGCTCCTCTCTACCAGTCTGTCACAAGCTCCTCTCTACCAGTCTGTCACAAGCTCTTCTCTACCAGTTATCACAAGCTCCTCTCTACCAGTCTGTCACAAGCTCCTCTCTATCAGTCTGTCACAAGCTCCTCTCTACCTGTCTGACACAAGCTCCTCTCTACCAGTCTGTCACAAGCTCCTCTCTACCTGTCTGTCACAAGCTCCTCTCTACCAGTCTGTCACAAGCTCCTCTCTACCAGTCTGTCACAAGCTCCTCTCTACCAGTCTGTCACAAGCTCCTCTCTACCAGTTATCACACGTGATTTCATCTGTCCGTCTTGGAAAATGTCTTCCTCTGCTTCTGAGGTGTTCCCTTGCATATCTTTGTATCCTCCGACTTGGCCTGTAAAAACTTATTTATATTTTATGTCTATATATATATATATATATATATATATATATATATACATATATATATATATACATATATATGTGTGTGTGTATTTTAAGTGTGTTGACTTTTCCGGAAACAAAAAATCAAGTTCATTCACCAACAGAATCTTCCAATGGAGTTCTGCTTTTTGTGAAAAATTTTACGAAAATTGTTTTTTGCGTCCATAAGCTTACAGGTGTACATTTCACAGACATATTGACTTCATAAAATGAAACCATTTTCTAGACAGTGTAATGATTCATATTTGACACAATTGAGGAAACATTTTATCTTAACTAAGATATAGAAATGGTTGGTTAGGTTTGTAAGGAAGAAGTGAATAAATACAAAACTATATTAATAAACATGAGGAGTTAATAGATTTCTGTGTGTACTGTTAAATGTGTGGAAAACGATGGAGAAATCCGAGTAAGTGGAAGGTGACCTTTCGTATGCCCAATTAATTTTCTATATATAAGGTTCAGGGGCAAATTTAAATCGGAGCATCTTAACTGGAGTAAACAATATATTCAATATTCTATTCCAGGTATTTCTGAAAAATCAAGTATATTCACTCCGTAGGTAAAATAAAATAGTATTTCTTTTTCTTTTAAATCCGAAAACAAACATTTCAAATTATGACTCATTTAAACGAAAAAATGTTGATTGGAAATTTATAGGAGGAAGATTAGGAACGGATTGGAGCAGCTTGGTGGGATGACAGAAAACAGCTTATCCAGAAGGAACGAAATAACTTTGCGATTATATATATATATATATATATATATATATATATATATATATATATATATATATGTATGTGTGTGTGTGTGTGTGTGTGTGTGTGTGTATATATATATATGTGTGTGTGTATATATATATGTATATATATATATATATATATATATATATATATATATATATATATATTTAGATGGAACGGCATTTTTCTCCAGCGGTGGTAGCCAAGGGAATGACAATAATATTCCGGGAAGAAGTGAGGAGGAGTACCACCGCTGGAGAAAAATGCCAATATTCCGGGAAGAAGTGAGGAGTACCACCGCTGGAGAATAATGCCGTTCCATCTAAAAATACTATCCCAGCGACGAAAAATAACATCAAACATATATATATATATATATATATATATATATATATATATATATATATATATATATATATATATATAAATCAGTCCCTTAACAGGCCACAAGGGCCCAGAGGGGCAGATACTGTAGACGTATCTGATTCTTGACCATACGGCACACTAGAGAGATAGTGTGGTCAATACTATGCTCCGGCCGCCTGATTTTCCCCTTGGCTGCTTCGACTGCTAGAGTCATTAGCACCCAAGGTACCCATTATTAATTAAATTAATTAAAGGCTGGGTGAGCCTAGGGACTATCTGGGACCCCAAATCCAACCCTCGAACGGCAGCACTTGAAGAAAAAATCTTTAGTGCGCGCTCGGGTTTTGAATGAACTGGTCCTCCAGTTCATTAGTCGAGTGCTCTACCACTGAGCTAACCTCGCCCCCATATATATATATATATATATGTGTGTGTGTGTGTGTGTGTGTGTGTGTGTGTGTGTGTGTGTGTGTGTGTGTGATTTATGTATGTGTATAGATGTGTCTATTTATGTATTTACATCTGAAAAAAATCCCGCCACGAGGGCCCTGAGTGGCAGATACAATAGAGGTATCTGATTCATGACCATACGGCACACTAGGGAGATAGTGTGGTCAGTACTATGCTCCGGCCGCCTGATTTTCCCCTTTGCTGCTTCAACGGCTTAGCACCAGGGTACCCATTATATATATATATATATATATATATATATATATATATATGTATAAATAAATTTAACAGAAATATTATAGAGATCAAATTTTATTATTTACCTACTTACTGTCAATACTTTTTATAACCAGTGTTCAGAAATGTTTACTGTTTCACTTATATATTTGTCAATATTGAGGCAATCATGTAAAACAATCAAACATTTACAGGTTATATATAAATAAAGAATACAGAAAAATAAATAAATACATTTAATTAGGTAACGTTTGAATAAACAAAAGCTCTGACAATGATCACCTTGAAGTTTTTTAAAAACAAAGAAAAAAAAACAACAATAACTTGGTATAATAACGGAATGGCGCTAAGACTTTTTTAAAATGGTATATCATATTATGTATATTTGCAATTTCCATTAGAACTAGACGAAAATTAAAATGTTATTTCCTTTCTAATAAAAATGTTAAATGCCTCGGATGTTGCTTGTAGAATTCCAAACGAACGCATAAATAAATAATCGTAGTTTGAAGGATACTACGACATTACTAGCTAGTATCGATTTTATAGTAAATAGTTAATTAGAAAACGGGGAGGAATTTCAGGAATTCCGATTCATTCCCTGAATTTACTACAAAGAATGAAGGAGTATCTGTTGAAATTTTGAACAGCTGAGTAGTTAGTGGAAATTTGCACCTGTTTCTCAATTAATTTGGCATACAATCAGCTCTTGTATCTACAGTTGGCTTGTTACAAAGGAAATTTGAGATGACAGAAAAAAAAAATAACTCAAAAAAAAATAAATAACTCAATAAAAATAAATGTCTCAATAAAAATAAATATCTCAATAAAAATGAATAACTCATTAAAAATAAATACCTCAATAAAAATAAATAACTCATTAAAAATAAATACCTCAATAAAAATAAATACCTCAATAAAAATAAATACCTCAATAAAAATGAATAACTCATTAAAAAAAATACCTCAATAAAAATGAATGTCTCAATAAAAATAAATGTCTAAATAAAAATGAATAACTCATTAAAAATAAATACCTCAATAAAAATGAATACCTCAATAAAAATAAATACCTCAAAAAAAATAAATACCTCAATAAAAAATAAATAACTCAATAAAAATAAATACCTCAATAAAAATAAATACCTCAATAAAAAATAAATAACTCATTAAAAATAAATACCTCAATAAAAATAAATACCTCAATAAAAATAAATAACTCAATAAAAATAAATGTCTCAATAAAAATAAATGTCTCAATAAAAATGAATAACTCATTAAAAATAAATACCTCAATAAAAATAAATAACTCAATAAAAATAAATACCTCAATAAAAATAAATAACTCAATAAAAATAAATACCCCAATAAAAATAAATACCTCAATAAAAATAAATAACTCAATAAAAATAAATGTCTCAATAAAAATGAATAACTCAATAAAAATAAATACCTCAATAAAAATAAATAACTCAATAAAAATAAATGTCTCAATAAAAATGAATAACTCAATAAAAATAAATACCCCAATAAAAATAAATACCTCAATAAAAATAAATAACTCAATAAAAATAAATGTCTCAATAAAAATGAATAACTCAATAAAAATAAATACCCCAATAAAAATAAATGTCTCAATAAAAATGAATAACTCAATAAAAATGAATAACTCAATAAAAATGAATACCTCAATAAAAATAAATAACTCAATAAAAATAAATGTCTCAATAAAAATGAATAACTCAATAAAAATGAATAACTCAATAAAAATAAATACCCCAATAAAAATAAATACCTCAATAAAAATAAATAACTCAATAAAAATAAATGTCTCAATAAAAATGAATAACTCAATAAAAATGAATACCTCAATAAAAATAAATAACTCAATAAAAATAAATGTCTCAATAAAAATGAATAACTCAATAAAAATGAATAACTCAATAAAAATAAATACCCCAATAAAAATAAATACCTCAATAAAAATAAATACCTCAATAAAAATAAATGTCTCAATAAAAATGAATAACTCAATAAAAATGAATAACTCAATAAAAAGAAATAACTCAATAAAAATAAATACCTCAATAAAAATAAATAACTCAATAAAAATAAATGTCTCAATAAAAAAAATAACTCAATAAAAATAAATACCTCAATAAAAATAAATGTCTCAATAAAAATGAATAACTCAATAAAAATGAATAACTCAATAAAAAGAAATAACTCAATAAAAAGAAATAACTCAATAAAAATAAATACCTCAATAAAAATAAATAACTCAATAAAAATAAATGTCTCAATAAAAATGAATAACTCAATAAAAATGAATAACTCAATAAAAAGAAATAACTCAATAAAAATAAATACCTCAATAAAAATAAATAACTCAATAAAAATAAATGTCTCAATAAAAATGAATAACTCAATAAAAATAAATACCTCAATAAAAATAAATAACTCAATAAAAATAAATGTCTCAATAAAAATGAATAACTCAATAAAAATGAATAACTCAATAAAAATGAATAACTCAATAAAAATGAATACCTCAATAAAAATAAATAACTCAATAAAAAGAAATAACTCAATAAAAATAAATATCTCAATAAAAATAAATATCTCAATAAAAATAAATATCTCAATAAAAATAAATATCTCAATAATAAAAAAATCTCGATGAAAATAAATATATCAATAAAAATAAATATCTCAATAAAAATAAATATCTCAATAAAAATAAATATCTCAATAAAAATAAATATCTCAATAATAAAAAAATCTCGATGAAAATAAATAACTCAATAAAAATAAATATATCAATAAAAATAAATATCTCAATAAAAATAAATATCTCAATAAAAATTAAAATCTCAATAATAACAAAATCTCGATGAAAATAAATAACTCAATAAAAATAAATATCTCAATAAAAATAAATATCTCAATAATAAAAAAATCTCGATGAAAATAAATAACTCAATAAAAATAAATATATCAATAAAAATAAATATCTCAATAAAAATAAATATCTCAATAAAAATAAATATCTCAATAATAACAAAATCTCGATGAAAATAAATAACTCAATAAAAATAAATATCTCAATAAAAATAAATAACTCAATAAAAATAAATATCTCAATAATAAAAAAATCTCGATGAAAATAAATAACTCAATAAAAATAAATATCTCAATAAAAATAAATAACTCAATAAAAATAAATATCTCAATAATAAAAAAATCTCGATGAAAATAAATAACTCAATAAAAATAAATATCTCAATAAAAATAACTCAATAAAAATAAATATCTCAATAATAAAAAAATCTTGATGAAAATAAATAACTCAATAAAAATAAATATCTCAATAAAAATAAATAACTCAATAAAAATAAATAACTCCATAAAAATAAATATCTCAATAATAAAAAAATCTCGATGAAAATAAATAACTCAATAAAAATAAATATCTCAATAAAAATAAATAACTCAATAAAAATAAATATCTCAACAATAAAAAAATCTCGATGAAAATAAATAACTCAATAAAAATAAATATCTCACTAAAAATAAATAACTCAATAAAAATGAATATCTCAATAATAAAAAAATCTCGATGAAAATAAATAACTCAATAAAAATAAATATCTCAATAAAAATAAATAACTCAATAAAAATAAATAACTCAATAAAAATAAATATCTCAATAATAAAAAAATCTCGATGAAAATAAATATCTCAATAAAAATAAATATCTCACTAAAAATAAATAACTCAATAAAAATAAATATCTCAATAATAAAAAAATCTCGATGAAAATAAATATCTCAATAAAAATAAATATCTCAATAATATAAAAATCTCGATGAAAATAAATAACTCAATAAAAATAAATATCTTTGAGATAACAGAAAATTTTGGCACTCCAAGCGGCTGGTTAATTAAAAACGTTATTCGTTTACAAGAATCGTTAAGTGTACAATTTTTTCATTTGTTTTCCTTGAAGGAAGAAGAAAAATCTTTTTATTTTGAACCAAAACAGTTTTTTTTTTTTATATAAATGCAAAGAAATATCACGTAAAAATTAAATTAATATGTATGCATTTTGAAAAAGATAGTCAAACACGCAAAAAAACCTTGATAAGACTAAAAACATAACTTCATTGGTTGATCATCCTATATAAAATAGCCACACTATTAATTTTGAGACAGTTAAAATATTAGATAAGGAGAAAAACCTCATGAAACGAATAATAAAATGATTCAATAATAATAAATGATTTTTTTATTATAGAAATTATTGATGACAATTACAGTGGAACATGGATAATTCCAACTTCGATAATTCGAAATCGTGGTTAATTCGAATATTTCTCTCGGTCCCTAGAATTTAGGGCATAAACAATGTAAAAAAATCGTGGTTAATTCGAATAATTCGAATTTTTTACGAGTCTGTACTAGAGACCTGCACGAGTAAGTATGGCATCGCGTAATCACGAGTAGGTATACTCATGGGACGAGTACCTCGATTACTTTATGTGTACTCATACTCATTCCGAACACCGGCATCGGCATCGTGCCGCATCGGCATCGCCGAGTAAAATAATATTTGGCATCGGCATCGCCGAGTACAGAGGGGTTTGGCATCGGCATCGTGGAGTATTGCAGGTTTGGTATCGGTATCGCCGTGAATAACTACGTTATATACTGGTTCGCTTCGCCATGTGTAATGAAGTCCACTGTATTACTTACAACTCAACGAAACTACAGTGACTATACAATTGTAACGTAAACAGAAACAATGTAATACAGTCTATATTAAAATCCAGAAGAATCAGTAATAAAGGTAATATAAGAAATAAACATTTTTTTAAGGTGATAAAAGAAAAAAAAACATAAATAAAGGCAGATGTAACCGTTAATCCTGTCCTGCCGAATGTAAAAACACGTTCTTGGTAACGTTTATTTTTTTTTTATTTTGTCATTCACATTCACGCGCGTTTTTTCCTGTTTCTAATATCAGCATTTAAGATGTAGAGTTTTCCAGCTCTACTCTAATCCACATAATATGTGGAAACGCTGTTGTTTTAAAAATATATTATGTTTCCTTGAAATACGAGGACTAGCACCGTATACAAAATATGTTAACATTTACTACACATTACAAATGGTAGCTCGTACATCATTTTAAAAGTTTTTCACTTATTTATTTGTTTTATATGTTTGCCGAAATAACAATACAAAAGGAAGACATAGGCCCTGATTGAAATTATTTTCGAAGCTAACAGTCCTGAAAGAGTTAAGGTAGTAGGCCAACTACCTAGGTAGGTGGGGACTTGTCCAAAAATATTAGGTTCATCTGCGTCTGCTTTAATGTGTGGTAGATCTAGTGTGATTTTGGCTGATATATATTTCTCTGTTAAGGTGTAACATGCCTCCGAGAAATGGCAGAAATAATTCATAAGTCCAAATCATATGATGCCCTTTACCGAAGGATTGTACTAGAGTATGGATGGAATTTTAGAGAATGATTTAGATAAATAAAATTAGTTATCAGATTTTATAAAAAAAATTATTTAGGTAAATGAAGAAAGGTTGATAGATGAGGCTTGAGCAATATTATTCATCCTGATTAAGCAATGAAATTATTCTTGATGAGGCAAATAAAAGGATACTTTCTGCAACTAGTTCAGGAATAAGTGACAGGTCTAGAACAGCGTTAGATGAAACCAAAGAACGAACCAAGAAGGGAATCATCCACTCCATTGAGAAAAAAGGGAAATAGAGCGAGTTCAGCTTGTCTAGTGCTTTTCGCAAGTACATCTCCTGAATCGTCATTATATAATAAAATGAAAAAAAGGGGAAAGATATTGAAATATTAGTGATTGCCGTAATATAATAATAATAAAAATGATGATTGGTAGTTAATAAGTAAAGACTTTTTTTTATTTATTCTTTTTTTTTTAGGACGCTTAGACACCTAGGTCATTAATAAATATCATTAGTATTAAACGCATCCCCCAAAAAACATAAATGTGAAATAGAGGCCAAGTTCCCCCCAAAAATATTTGCCAATACAAGAGATGATACAAGAAAGAAATGTCCAAGTTCATTACTTAGAAGACCTATTAGTTTCTTACTAAGTACAGTAAAGACACTTCAACTGACCTTTAAAAACAACGATAAAAATACTTTTATCCAGGTACTAAAATATAAATTTCCTCAACCAGGTATATTATTAAACTTGGCAATGTTTTATTTGTGCCGAAATTATCTTTAGAGAGAAAAGTAAACATTGCCAAGTTTAAGAATATACCTGGTTGAAGAAATTTATATTTTAGTAACTGGATAAAAGTATTTTTATTGTTATTTTTAAAGTTCAGTTGTGTCTTTATTGTTCTTAGTAAGTAATCAATAGGTCTTTCTAAGTAATGAACTTGGACATATCTTTCTTGTATCATCTTCTTGTATTGCCAATATTTATTTTTTTTTGGGGGGGGGGGGAACTTGGCCTCTATTTCACATTTATGTTTTTTTTTTGGGATCTCATTACTATTTTCTAAGTATCAATTAAAATTTAGTTGCCGCATACCTACTGGCTTTTGTACTTCATATGAGACCAGGGTCTTTGGAGTCTGCATAAAGTTCTTCTTAATGCTTGATATTTGACAGATGAAAGACCTTTTTGACCTTAGTCAAATGCATTCCCCGGACCAAGACCTACCTGTGTGCCAAGTTTGGTCAAAATCGGTAAAATGGTGTGAATTAGTGTAAGAACAAACATGCCGACAGACAGCTGAAAGACGATTTTGACGTAGCCTATGACACTCCCCGGATAATAAACTACCTACATACCATGTTTGATCAAAATCGGTCAAATCGTGTGGATTTGTATAAGGAATAAACAGTTAAGCAAACAGCTGATAGACTATTTTGAACTACCCTATGACACTCCCCGGATCAAGACCGACGTGTGTCAAATTTTGTCAAAATCGGTCAAACTGTGTGGATTTGTATAATAAACAAACAGACAGATAGACAGCTGATTAATGATTTTGACATAGTCTATGCCAATCCCAGGATCAAGACGTACTGATTTGCCAAGTTTTGTTAGAATTGGTCAAACGGTGTGTATTTGTATAAGGAACAAACAGACAGACAGACAGCTGATGGACAATTTAACCTAGCCTATGATTCCCCCCATATCAAGACCCGCCTGTGTCCCAAGTTTAGTCAAAATTGGTCAAACGGTTCAGATTTGTATAAGGAACAAACCTACAGACAGACAGCTGGTATAATATTTTGACCAAGCCTAGATGCTTCTAAATGTTTCTTAAAACATCAAATTTAGGTTCTTCATTCCGAGACAATTCATTTGATACCCCACATCATGGGTTTCGGACGGAATGACGGGTTTCCCAAGGAAGTACCAAACTGGCACGACACCGCTCCAGAAGCGGCGTCAAACATACCTTTTCAGGATTTTTCTATTTTTTCCTTTAATAACACCTTCATATCTATCATCCTGCAAAATTTCAAGTCTTTAGCATCATGGGAAATGCCTCTATGAGTCAGTGAGTCCTATAAATCCCGATTTTCGATCGCTTATATCTCAGAAACTATTTTCAGAAAGAAAAAAAAAATACTCTATAATCCCCTTATTCACTACCTAATTCATCTGTTGCTTATCTTGCCTCCTGTATTGACATGTCGAGAAGTCGACAGTTATTTACGATGATTACGATGCAGTACTCACGAGTATTACTCGTAATCGTAATGTAAAGTAATCGACGATGCCAATTCCGGACGATGCCGAGTATGTACTCGCATCGTCCAGTTTATACTCGGCGATTATTTATCCGATTACTTTTTACTTATCCGTGCAGTTCTCTAGTCTGTACCTCCAATGCGAGGTGTTCGATCTTAAATCTCGTCAAAATATTCTCCCCTCGGGTAAGAAGGTTAGTAAGATACGGATGTAGGGGTTCCGGGACAAGAAGCGCGGCGGTCTCATAGTCTAGTTCTTGGACTCTAGGAGTTCTGCAAAGTGGTGGGTCGCGCTTCCTCTCTTTCAAGGGTTGTAGTTACATACACCATCCTGTCGTTTTATCCTAGAATTCCCTCCGATCTCATTTCTTATTCAGTTATAAGGCAGTCGGCGCCTAGATCTGTTGTGTTGTTTGTGCCTTGAATTTCTTGTGTACAGTGGAGTTGTTGATTTAGGATGTCGAAGCCTAGAAGTTATAAAACTTTAACGTTGCCAGAGAAAATAGCTGTGAATAGAAGTTGAAAGAGGAATAAAGAAAAAACCTGAAATTGCCAAGGCATTCCTCCTAATACTTTACCAATTTACCTGAAAAATAAAGAAAAAATTCTTGCCCATGAAAATGACTTTTTTCAAAACAATAGACTTTTATTCCTACTTTTTTTGATAAATTATTTATTACTTATGTACGTAATCATCAATTTATGAAATGTTTGTTATTGTTTAAATAAAATTTATGTATTTTTGAAAATTAAAAAATTGTGAAAATATGAAATTCGATTTTTTACCCCTTTATATTCAAAAACTTTTGTAATTCGAATTTTGGATAATTCGAACTTTTTTATCGGTCCCTAGGGGGTTCGAATTATCCATGTTCTACTGTATTTATTTAAAAAAAAAAAGAATTGAGTATTTGGGTAGGGTCCAAAAGATGTGGTAGAATAACAAAATATGCAGAGGAAATACATTTTAATAAAGTGGTTAAAAATCAAATTGTGTGCAATTTTTTATTGATACTGAGCCAAGAATTATAAAATTATGTAAAATAAATTATATCTTTAGTTGCATGATATAAGAAAAAAATGTGAAATCCTGTCACCAATAACACAGGTCTACAAAAATAATCTTTCTGAAATTTGATTTGATGATTTTGGTCAATCTCTATGCTCCTTGGCGTGCTGAAGCCGAACATGAGGTCAGTCCCTCTCTATCACGTAAGGAAATTGTTCAATCTCAAGTAAGGGCAGAGGTACTACCATTAAAAGAAAACAGAATTGGCGAATAAGAGTTTTCATTTATTTCCATGATCTTTTAGTTATTTCAATGTTGTTTACTGTACAAAATACATAAATGTGTAGAAATAACAGCTTCAGAATTAACAGTGGCATATTTAGTTATTATTTTTATGAAAACGTATTTTTTTCTCTTGAAAATTTCTCCGTGTTCGTTTCCGGCTGTAGGACTCTTCAGATGATTCACGCTGCAGTATCCAACAATAGTCAGCCATCATGTTTACGTTCCATTTGCCCTGATACCTACGTTCCATTTCCTGGATGTCCTGATGGAACCTTTCCCCTTGTTCTTCACTTACTTCCCCTAAGTTTTCCGGAAAATAGTCCACATGCGAATCTAAGAAGTGAACCTTCAAACTCATGTTGCAACCTTGTAATTGAAATGCCTTCAACATGCGTTCCACGATACTTCTGTAGTTGGGATCCTTCACGTTACCAAGGAACTTCTCAACAACATCTTTAAAAGAATTCCAAGCTTCCTTCTCCTTCTCATTCATGGTCTGAGTGAAATGTGGATCTGTGAAAAGTTTCCGAATATCTGGGCCTACAAAGATCCCCTCTTTTAGCTTTGCATCACTTAATCGTGGGAACTTGGAGCATAAGTACTTAAAACATTCACCTTCTTTATTGAGAGACTTTACGAATTGTTTTATCAGCCCTAGCTTTATGTGTAGAGGAGGTAGCAGGATTTTGTCAGAAGGAACCAAACTTCTCCTAATTACATTTTTTTGGCCTGGCGACAGAGCTCCTCGTGATGGCCAGTCTTTGTTGTTCCAATGGGAATTTCTGTCTCGGCTATCCCATTAACATAAAAAACAAGGGAACTTGGTGTACCCTGATTGCTGACCTAAGAGCATAGTAAGTACTTTCAAGTCTCCACATATCAACCAGTTATGCTCATTATAATGAATTCGTTCGAGAACTAATGACAAATTTTCGTATGTTTCTTTTAAATGTACCGAATGGCCAACTGGAACTGAAGCATAAGTATTGCCATTGTGCAACAAAACAGCCTTTAGACTTCGCTTTGATGAGTCTATGAATAGACGCCAATGAATCGGGTCATATTGTATACCAAATTGACCCATCAGACCAAGAATGTCTTTGCAATAAATAAGATTCTCATCCAGAGCAAAGTAAGGAACAAAAACTGCTTCACGGTGTCGATACCATGAAAAAGAAGTGCCTGGCTGTAAAAAATTTTTGTTTTTAAGACGAGAGCCAAGTAACTGAGCTGCATCTTTTGGAAGTCCAAGATCTCTCACTAAGTCGTTCAACTCCTGTTGAGAAATAAGCTGAGGTTCATCTTCTGAACTGCTTGCTTTGAACTCACTGTGTACTTCATCGCTCTCCGACATACACTCTTCTCTATTAGCTTCCCTATCTAAACTGCCCAAGTCACGAGGGGGCTGAGGAACTGTCAATCCAGGGCCGTGTGGTACCGGACGACTAGCAGATTCCACATTAGGGTAGTTAATGAGCTTATGATTTTTGGAATTATAGCCTTGAACATGACAATTACAAAAGTAACAGTCATTAACGTGGTTTTTTTGCTCCCTCCACATCATTGGGATAGCAAATCCGAAAGATTTCTCCGGAGAACTCTCCTTTGTACCATAAGCGAAGTTTTTCTACGCAGCTATGGCATACTTTGTGAGGAGCCCACACTTTATCTTGATCTCCTATTCTCAAGCCAAAATATGCATAATATACATTTTTGACAAAACCTGTTATATTTCGTTGGTATTTCTTAACTGTGTACTCACCACAGATAAAACAGAAGTAGTCTGGACTGGTAACACAACGACGATGAGACATTTTGTCTAAATGCACTTTCAAACCTTAAAATACGTTCTTAATCACTTTGACACAACTAAGAGACCTCAGTGAATGTGTTCACTTCAGTTGATACTACTGAACTGAGAGAATGAACAGAAATTTAGCTCCAAGTTCCTGATACAACAGGTTCAATCTCGTTTAGCTTCAGACGGTGACATCTGAGACCAAACAAGTACGTTCCTGTCTGAACAGGTCGTGCCTAGACACCCTCAGGCCTACAACATCTACTGAGGGAGTCATTGCCTACACCACCTAGTGAAAGATGTCTGTTTATAAAAAGAGAAATCATTTGGAAAAAAAAAAAAAAAAACCCTACTTCTTACCAAATTTATGTGTATAGCAGGTATATTATGTTCTATGGATTTGAAAAAAATCTGTACGTGATAGAGAAAAACGGACTTCATTTTCGGCCTCAGCACACCGAGAAACACAGAGATTAGCCAAAATCATCAAATCAAATTTTTGGTTGTAGACCTGTGTAATGGATAGATTGCATGTTATACAAGAGCTTTCATTGGTAATTAACACTTTATTTATTGGGGATTTAATTATGTAAATGTATTCCAGCTAGTAATAATTAATTAATGATATTACAGTATTAATGTGCATTAAATTGGTTATGCTGAAAATGGAGGAGTGATTGAAAATTCTGTGAAAACTGGCAGGAAAAAAATTTCACGAGAGACTTTTTTTTTTTGTTTTTTTTTTTATTGTTATAACTCCTGTCAGCTTTGGCAATGAGAGCATTACATGTGGTATAATTTTACATAGATAGAAGATAGATCATTTCACATGATTTTACATTTATATACAGGGCGAGGTTAGCTATGTTGTAGAGCATATGACTAATATGCTGGAGGACCTGAGTTCAAAACCCCGAGCACACTAAACATTTTATCTTCTAGTGTCTTCGTTCGTGGGTTGGATTCGCCTCCCTGACCGTCCCTAGGCCAACCCAGCCTTTAATTAATTTATTAAACGGTACTCTAGCAGTCAAAGCAGAAAATGGGAAAATCAGGTGGTTGGATCATATTACTGACCACACTATCTCCCTAGTGTGTCGTATGGTCATGAATCAAGATACATCTACAGAATTTTAGATTGATATAATTTTACTAGATGATAAGACACATGACTTTAAATCTGATAAAGTTTTACAAACGATTGTAATTAATATTATAACCTAGATATTGTAGGCATTTAAAATGTTAAAAATATCACGAACAGTATAGAAAAAAAAGTTTTTTTTTTGTTTTATTTTTTATTTTTATTTTTTTAATGAATTACTCGCATTATCTCTCTTTTATTCGTTTCCTTTTTCTTTTTAAATCCATTTATTTGTTCTTTGTATTTTTATTTCCCCTTTTTTTTCATCGTTGCAGTTTATATTTTTTTTTCTTATTTTCATTTATTTTATTAGTTGGTATATTTATTTTTTGGGGGCGAGGTTAGCTCAGTGATAGAGCACTGGACTAATAAGTTAGAGGACCTGAGTTCAAATCCCGAGCATAGTACTAAAGATTCTTATCTTCTAGTGTCTTCGTTCATGGGTTGGATTCGGCCTCCCTGACCGTCCCTAGGCCAACCCAGCCTTTAATTAATTTATTAATTGGTACCTTGGTACTAATGACTCTAGCAGTCGAAGCAGGAAAGGGTAAAATCAGGCGGCCGGTGCATAGTACTGACCACACTATCTCCCTAGTGTGATGTATGGTCATGAATCAGATACCTCTATAGTATCTGCCCCTCAGGGCCCTCGTGGCCTGTTTTTTTTTACGAGACTGCTTTTTTTAATTTTATTCTATGTTTTTCTTTCTGTTTTTTTTTTAATGTTGACGTTAATAGATTATTTAGCCTATGTTGCGGAATTCTATAAATTAAATAAAATAGAGTAGTCCGACTCCTATCCGATTAGAGCATTCCTATTTTCTTGTCCCCGATGGAGGCCTTGTCTATATTTACCGATCATCCGCCGCCAGATGGAAGCGAATATTAAACAAAAAAAAAAAATGAGAGGAAACGGTGGCTTGCCAAATTGCAATTTCCTTTCACAACTGCGTCACGACGGCTTTGGTTAGCCGTGTAGTAATCGGGTCGTCAAATATCGCTCCGATAAACTCTGCATTCAGATTATCTCGGCCATTTTTAAAATGTTTTGGCAATTCGGTCCCACTGTGCGTCTTTCTTTAAGATGTGGGTTCGATTCTCACTAAGGCTGATGGCTTTTACACAGGGAACAGATTTCCCTAGGTACTGCTGAAATAATAGCGTTTTCTATTCTTGAACTTCCGCCTTATAACTTATTTTGATGAAATTAAAGATCACAATAACGCAATACTTACGAACATAATTAACACAATATCTACATACAAAAATGATTACTACAATTCATACATAAAACGTTAACATAATAAAAACATTATTTATTTAGATAATGCTCTGCAATTCAGGCGATTAGCAGATTCAACAGAGTTTTGATTCATTTTAGCAGGTTGAAGTTTAATAATTAATATATGGAACCAATATACACAGATTTAATAATTCATTTAGAGATATAAACACCGTGGGATATGCATACAAATATTTGTTATGCATGCACAAATTTGCATATTATTCATATAAATGTGATCATTGTTTTTTTTGTTTTTTTGTTGTTGTTTTTTACGGCGCATCTACATCTAGGCCATTAGCGCCGACATCCTGAGTGCTGCGAGGAATTTTCCCAACGAGCCGTGGGATGAGAAAATTCCTGCCGCCGCACAGTGTAACGTCCAATGGACCAAAAACTAAATTTTTGTTTTCTCATATTTAATTTTTAATCCTCTAGCTAAGTTTAGAAACTATTCAAGGAATTAAAACCGTATAAAAATAATAAATATTAGTTTTATTTTGATCAACAAACACATTAGCAGTATTATAAACAAGGCAAAGTCTTTAAAACCTGCTTTATAGCAACAATCAGTTTGAGCCTGTCTCGTTGAAGATAGGACAGTGTTTTTATTAAGTCATCCGAAGGAAATTACCTCAAAACTATTCCTTTTTTATCTGGTATAATTGATTATGGGTAATTACTCCCTTATTATGTATCCTGAATTATTCTTCATTGATCTTTGAAATGTTTTTTTAAGTACAAAACTTTGATAGACCATAACAAAAAAACTTCATTTGAACACATCCCAAGTTTTTTAGAGCTTAAAGTTTACCTCAAGTATATTGTACTGAGGCAATTTAGTTTGCCGAAATTTGCCGATTCCAACGATTTTTATTTTTAGATCCATCCTCATTTTTTCTTCCAAATTTGTAAAAAAATGTGGATAAATCCAAGAAAACGGTATTAATCCTTGCGCAAATGCTTCAATTTAATCTGCAGGATGCTCCTAAAGAAATATTAAGCAATACTAAAAAAACTGCCAGTTTAGTCCTTTATTATATGTAAAAAATGTGGGAACGTGTTCACCGCAGAGAAAACAACTCTTATATATAGAAAATGGTAAAATATTATTATTCTATGGCAATATTACTATATGTATAATTTACTACTGTACTATTACTACATAATATGTTACAGTTATAATATATTTTATAATATTGTTACTAATTATATTATTACCTGCCAGATTATTTCTATTATTATTACAATTAATATTATTATAGCCGTATAGTATGCATTATTATACGGCCGTATAGTATGCATTTTTCTTACGTTGTTTTGAGTTGATTTCAATTGATAAAAATGCATATTTGAAAATAACTAGTGGTTAATGATTTTTGTCCATAATCCCCACTACTTCGTTACACTAGTAACGCGCCGGTAGGAATCGAACCCACCATCTCCCGCTTATGAATCGAAGGCGCTAGTTACTAGACCACGGGAGACACCCTTGTTAATATCTAATAATATATCCTTGAATTTTATAGAAACATGTATTTTTATAAAGGTTAATCATTTCGATGTGAGGATTTTTTTCCCTAAAGAAGTCATATTTTAATTCAAAGTTTAGATATATTTTTTTTTTTTTTTTATATATTATATAAAACAAAAAGAATAGGTATCTAATCATTTTATTTTAGAATTACTAAATATTATTGTAATGACATGAAAAATTAATTATAAAATATATATATATATAAAAAAAAACATTGTATTGAAAAAGTAAATATAGAATTTGTTTAGTTATTTAAATATTAAAAAAAAAAAAAAAAAAAAAAAATCAGTCCCGTAACAGGCCACGAGGGCCCTGAGGGGCAGATACTATAGAGGTATCTGATTCATGACCATACGGCACACTAGGGAGATAGTGTGGTCAGCACTATGCTCCGGCCGCCTGATTTTCCCCTTGGCCGCTTCGACTACTAGAGTCATTAGCACCCAAGGTACCCATTATTAAATTAATTAAAGGCTGGGTCGGCCTAGGGACGGTCAGGGAGGCCGAATTCAACCCATGAACGAAGACACTAGAAGAAAAAATCTTTAGTGCTTGCTCGGGATTTGAACTCAGGCCTCCAGCTTATTAGTCCAGCGCTCTACCACTGAACTAACCTCGCCCCCTATTTAAATATTAACATACATTTATAACTTGCACGTATTTTCAGGAAGTATTGTCTGCAAGTTGATGCCTTCTCTTTTTTTTGAAATATAATACACCACCCTTCAAGCCAACCATCTTCCAGAAAATATTAATCAGAAATACATTAATTAATATGTAAAACAATGAATTGAAAATATTTTGATGTAACGTTTTCTCGGGCATTAACGAAATGCTCTAAACATATTTTGAAACAATTAAGGTTTATTCTATTATTGTTTTTGTTTTGAATTATATTTTGAGCTCAAAAATATTGTTATTAAAACGTTTCAGTTATTAAATTTCATTTAATTTTTAATTAGTATTTTTGTTCTCCTTTTTTCAGGTAATTGACAGAACTACGTCACATTTCGTCGGCCAAAGTAAGTTACCTATTGTAAATTCTCTGTATTTCCTCTGTGAATTTTTGTAACATTTATAATTCTTATAATCTTTTATTCCGATTCAGCTGCTCCTATGTCAAGTATATTTCGAAATACAAAATGTCCTTTGATCCAAATAAGGTGCGCATAAACATTAGATTGTAAAATATTTGTCAAATTTGTTGAGTAAGTGGGTCATGAATTGTGTAATTACTTAAAGATTGAAGTGTGTTTTGACTGTCAGTGTTGATGTTTACGTTTGTAATAAGTTCTTGTCTTTATAGAAAACTCTGTAGTATCGAACATTTTTCAGCCTGATTGTAACTCTCTTCATTCCACTTAAACATATATAAATAACACACACACACACACACATATATATATATATATATACACAAATAAAACACACACATATATATATATATATATATATATATATATATTGCAAGTACATGCCAAGACACAAGGGGGGTGAAACTAGACCCAAAATGTAGTTGAACACTGCTAACCTCACTCAGGTTATGGCAACTGGCTCCACCATATATGTATATATATATATATATATATATATATATATATATATATATATATATATTGCAAGTACATGACAAGACACAAGGGGGGTGAAACTAGACCCAAAATGTAGTTGAACACTGCTAACCTCACTCAGGTTATGGCAACTGGCTCCACCATATATGTATATATATATACAGGGTGTCCCGTAAATGTCTAGTCATATTGTGGGAGGTGATAGAAGACCCTTAGGGGAACAAAAAATGTTCTATGACGATTTTCCGAATTCTCACCCATAAGAGAGAAAACGTCGTTTTATTGTTTTATCGAGACAAACGTCCCAGGTGGTTCTACTAAAAAGGAAGTGAAACCAATCGAAAGCTGAGTAAATTTACGATAAGTCTAGTTGGAAGTAAACTTAAAAATGAATGAATGTAAGTATGTATATCTTACCAAAAGAAAGCTATTCTAAATTTCCTGACATTTTCTTGATATTTCTTTCCAGCGTTACTCCTCAATGGGCAGGGTCTGAAATTTCCGGGTTTCAGAAAAACCTCTTCATTTAACCAGCTTTCCATTCATGTATCACAACCCTGTGTTATTGTGTATGTGAACGATTTAAGAACAAAAGTTTTAAAAAAAACATGGATCTGTGAAAAGAATATTATATTTTTTTCTTCAGTTTATTCAAAAAGCTGAAGTGAAATATTTATTTTTATAAATGTTTACATAAATATTAAGTAAATATTTACTTAGAACAATTAAAAAAAATACTTCCACAAATATAAAAAAAAAATCCTAAAAGAGTGCATAAATAAAATACACATATTTTGAATTTGTTAATTACAGTAACTAATACTGGGTCGAGGAGATGGCCATTAATGAACCCCATCCATACACTAACCTCAAAAATTACTATTTTTACTTAGATCACGCAATTTAACACATGTTTACAGGTATTTATATTTAGAAAACAAATGCTTTACCTTAAATTGATACTGATGGCTACGCTTGTAAGACTCACTGGGATTCTCGTGAGCCTGTGTGTTTGTTGTGGTAATTAAATACCCCTATCCCTCATAAATAAGATGTACATAGTCCTGTAAAAATGTGTTCAAATGCGTTATCTAAGTAAAAATAGTAATTTTTGAGGTTAGAGTATGGATGGGGTTCATTAATGGCCACCTCCTCGACCCAGTATTAGTTACTGTAATTAACAAATTCAAAATATTTGTATTTTATTTATTTGCTGTTTTAGGATTTTTTTTATATTTGTGGAAGTATTTTTTTTTCTTGTTCTAAGTAAATATTTACTTAATATTTATGTAAACATTTATAAAAATAAATATTTCGCTTCAGCTTTTTGAATAAACTGAAGAAAAAAATATAATATTCTTTTCACAGATCCATGTTTTTTTTTTAAACTTTTGTTCTTATATCGTTCACATACACAATAACACAGGGTTGTGATACATGAATGGAAAGCTGGTTAAATGAAGAAGTTTTTCTGAAACCCGGAAATTTCAGACCCTGCCCATTGAGGAGTAACGCTGGAAAGAAATATCAAGAAAATGTCAGGAAATTTAGAATAGCTTTCTTTTGGTAAGATATACATACTTACATTCATTCATTTTTACGTTTACTTCCAACTAGACTTATTGTAAATTTACTCAGCTTTCGATTGGTTTCACTTCCTTTTTAGTAGAACCACCTGGGACGGAGCTACAACGACTATTCTTATAAAAACCACGTTTGTCTCGATAAAACAATAAAACGACGTTTTCTCCCTTATGGGTGAGAATTCGGAAAATCGTCATAGAACATTTTTTGTTCCCCTAAGGGTCTTCTATCACCGCCCACAATATGACTAGACATTTACGGGACACCCTGTATATATATATATATATATATATTGCAAGTACATGACAAGACACAAGGGGGGTGAAACTAGACCCAAAATGTAGTTGAACACTGCTAACCTCACTCAGGTTATGGCAACTGGCTCCACCATATATATATATATATTGCAAGTACATGCCAAGACACAAGGGGGGTGAAACTAGACCCAAAATGTAGTTGAACACTGCTAACCTCACTCAGGTTATGGCAACTGGCTCCACCATATATGTATATATATATATATATATATATATATATATATATATTGCAAGTACATGACAAGACACAAGGGGGGTGAAACTAGACCCAAAATGTAGTTGAACACTGCTAACCTCACTCAGGTTATGGCAACTGGCTCCACCATATATGTATATATATATATATATATATATATATATATATATATATATATATTGCACGTACATGACAAGACACAAGGGGGGTGAAACTAGACCCAAAATGTAGTTGAACACTGCTAACCTCACTCAGGTTATGGCAACTGGCTCCACCATATATATATATATATATATATATTGCAAGTACATGCCAAGACACAAGGGGGGTGAAACTAGACCCAAAATGTAGTTGAACACTGCTAACCTCACTCAGGTTATGGCAACTGGCTCCACCATATATATATATATATATATATATATATATATATATATATATATATATATATATTGCAAGTACATGACAAGACACAAGGGGGGTGAAACTAGACCCAAAATGTAGTTGAACACTGCTAACCTCACTCAGGTTATGGCAACTGGCTCCACCATATATATATATATATATATTGCAAGTACATGACAAGACACAAGGGGGGTGAAACTAGACCCAAAATGTAGTTGAACAGTGCTAACCTCACTCAGGTTATGGCAAGTGGCTACACCATATATATATATACACACACATAGGCACATGGTACACTCTAGACCAAGTTCACATTACATGAAGTATAAGATCATTTCTACCCTCTCATAACATTGTAATAGCTAATGTTAAATTATTTAATGCAGATAATGTACTAATAGATGTTAGTAAAATTGGAAAAATTCGTAATTCTACATTAAAGCGTTTCCGACATATAGGCAATGGAAAATCGGAATTTATACTGCTCACTAGGTAGATAAATTACAGAGGCACACACACGAAAAAAAGTGGTCTTCAAAGACGAATTACATTATCCTATTAGTGAGTATAAATAGATAATGATCATTATTGATGATGACTAGGTGATTGTGATGAGCTGATGAACAACTGGGAGCTGAATCAGCATATTAAGAATTAAAATAGCATTTTCTCACATTTTTATATTATTTTCCCAGCCTTTATAGTTTTCTGCTTCTATGTTCTGTAAATTCCCATGGGTTTATGGGAATTTCTAGTTTATTTATTTTTTTTTCATTTATATCGGCCTGTTATATGTACCTTGTAATTCCCACAAGTTTTATATTCACAGTTTTGTGTTGTAAAGGTTCAAAATCATATAACTTATCTTTGCCAGTTTTTTCACAATAAATGTGTGCCCTGCATCTTAGCCAACCCTGTCGACAGTTGGAGTACGCCCTCCATCTTAGCCAGCCCTGTCGACTGTAGGAGTATGCCTTCCATCTTAGGCAGGTCTGTCGACAGTAGGAGTATGCCCTCCATCTTAGCCAGCCCTGTCGACAGCAGGAGTATACCATCCATCTTAGCCAGCTCTGTCGACAGTAGGATTATGCCTTCCATCTTAGATAGCTCTGTCGACAGTAGGAGTATGCCCTCCATCTTAGCCAGCTCTGTCGACAGCAGGAGTATCACTCCATCTTAGCCAGCTCTGTCGACAGTTGGATTATGCCTTCCATCTTAGCCAGCTCTGTCGACAGTAGGAGTATGCCCTCCATCTTAGCCAGCTCTGTCGACAGTAGGAGTATGCCCTCCATCTTAGCCAGCTCTGTCGACAGTAGGAGTATGCCTTCCATCTTAGCCAGCTCTGCCGACAGTAGGAGTATGCTTTCCATCTTAGCCAGCTCTGTCGACAGTAGGAGTATACCCTCCATCTTAGCCAGCTCTGCCGACAGTAGGAGTATGCCTTCCATCTTAGCCAGCTCTGCCGACAGTAGGAGTATGCCTTCCATCTTAGCCAGCTCTGCCGACAGTAGGAGTATGCCTTCCATCTTAGCCAGCTCTGCCGACAGTAGGAGTATGCCTTCCATCTTAGCCAGCTCTGCCGACAGTAGGAGTATGCCTTCCATCTTAGCCAGCTCTGCCGACAGTAGGAGTATACCCTCCATCTTAGCCAGCTCTGCCGACAGTAGGAGTATGCCTTCCATCTTAGCCAGCTCTGCCGACAGTAGGAGTATACCCTCCATCTTAGCCAGCTCTGTCGACAGTAGGAGTATACCCTCCATCTTAGCCAACCCTGTCGACAGTAGGAGTATACCCTCCATCTTAGGCAGCTCTGTCGACAGTATGAGTATGCCCTCCATCTTAGCCCGCTCTGTTTGTCCCTGCGCACCAGCACAGAACAAGTAGCCTTGATATAGTGCTATATTTAGGTCCGAGCTCCCCACCTCTCCCATTCGCCCGATCTTTAACGTGTTTATCGTCCCCTCCCTCTCCTAACTCCCACCATTTCTCTCTCTCACTTTCTTTCTCTCTCTATCCCTCTGTCTCTTTTTTCAGCTCTTTTTCGTGTATCACAGTCAATTTTTACTTTATTACTTCATCTTTCTCTTTTATCGTCCACGGTCTATATTTCTATCCCCTTCTCTTAATTTAGTTATCTCTCTCTCTCTCTCTCTCTCTCTCACTTCCTGCCCATCTGTCCTGTTTCTTCTTTCTCTCTCTTATCTTTTTTAGTCCAATCTTATTTCCAATATTGGAATAGCAATGAGATAAAGAGAGAAATGTGAGTTTGGGCATTTTGATGAGGGTTTTACCCTTTCTAGCTTCCTACAGTAACCTAACTGTGGAGGCCTGACATGAATAGAGAAATGTACATAATGGCATTCATAATTCATACTTGTTGATTGTGCCTTGAAGAATATGTACAGGACTCGTTTCGCAGATTAATCATATCGCCTTGGGTAAGCTAATAGCTAAGGATACTCGCAAGTAGTTCATGAGGAACTACTTGCGAGTAATGCTACTTTGATATGTGTAGTGAATCAAGAGACCCATGTCACAACAGGTCCCGCAGTAACCGCAGTGAACCTGAAGTAGCTTCAAGTGCCTTTAGATATTCTACGATATGATGGTATTCAGTAAAGTGGTAGGTGTAATGATGACATATTACCCAAAACTATGCCTACAATAAGGCCCACATCGTCCGTTTCAGATCGTCGACTAACATAGTAACAAGTGTGTGTGTGTGTGTGTGGGAGAGAGAGAGAGAGAGAGAGAGAGAGAGAGAGAGAGAGAGAGAGAGAGAGAGAGAGAGAGAGAGAGAGAGAGAGAGAGAGAGAGAGAGATAAGGAGAGAGGGACCACTATTACTTCTTACATTACAAATGGAATACGTGTACTTTTTATGACCCCAAAGAGTAACAAATACAAATCACAACCTGGGGTACCTTTCCTCGTGTTTGAAATTCCGTTGGTTGTGGGAAGTAACCAAAGAAACTCAAGATGATATTTCGTTCTGATCGGCGTGTCCTAAGAGTGACAAACATTACTAATTCCATTGTTCCAAACTCTAGTAGGATGTCTAGTAAGTTGTCGAAAAAGGACAGTGTTTGCTAGACTGAGACCCTGACAGTAGTGGGCGGGGGGCTGCGGGGTGAACATCGCCGAAACCTGTTCACGGGGCTACCGCTAGGCCAAAGCAGTAATTAGGAAAATAGCAACCTTATTTCGCTAGCAGGCTCTCTCACTCTTATTCTCTCGCTCTCTCTCTCTCTCTCTCTCTCTCTCACACACACACTCTCTCTCTCTCTCACCCAGTAGGGTTTCAAACACGAGGAAAGGAGCCCGAGCTTGTGATTTGTATTTGTTACTCTATTGTGTCATATACAGTACACGTATTTCATTTGTAATGTAAGAAGTAAAAGTGATCCCTCCCTCTCCCTCCCTCTCTCTCTCCCCCCCCCCCCCTCTCTCCCCCTCTATCTCGTTCTCCCCCCTCCCCCTCTCACACAATGTTAATTTGCGAGTGGACGATCTCCGACAGATGGTGTGGGCCTTTTCGGAGGCCAAGGATTGGATAATATGTCATCTACATGGATAATTTTTGCATTGCTCTGCTGTAATCTGTTCCCAGGACCGTCTGATGGGATGGATGAGGTGCTCCCTTGAGCCAATGTGCTCCCTGTAGACCAAATCTTTATTGTGTCCTCATGCGAAGAAATCCAAGAGCGTGAGGTCTGAAGATGGAGCCGGCCAAAATACCGGCCCACCAGGTCCTATCCAAAGCCATGGATGGATAGTGTCCAACCATTTTCGGACGGCCCTCCCGTAGTGGACTGGACAACCGTCGACTTGGAACCAGCTTTCCAATCTGTGGGCCAAAAGTACTTCCCCCAAGAACAACGACAGTTATTATCGAGAAACGTGTGGAAAGACTCTGCGTAATGTCGAGGGTTCAAAAAATGCGGAACTATTAATTCATTATTCCACACGAAATCAGAGGCACACTCACTCCTATATTTTTACAGTGAGGGGGGGGGGGGGCTAAAGGAGGTCTCTTTCTTTAGTTCAACCTCAATAGTTCCACCTCCTTAGAAATTGCTAGAAGAATAATTGGTACAATACTAGAAGTTGGGGTTTACCCCAGAATAAAATTAAATACAAAATTAACTATTGATTCAGCTTTTCATAACTAACATAAAGGAGTTCTTTGTGAAGAATGGGGCCTAAGATGCTTAATTATGCTGCTCCCACGTGACGGACTATATTTCGTAGTATCCATGAGGAATCTTGACAAGCTATCTATAGGTTGCCGCCCTTTTAAAATGCCAACAGCACGTGCTCGGTCACCCATTTAGATACTGGCCACGCCTGACGTTGCTTGACTTCGGTGATCAACGGGAACCGGTGCATTTAATGTGGCGATCGCCGTTGGCGTAAATAAATAAAATGTTAAGAGTGCTGACAAATATTTGCTTGAGATAAATTTATATATATATATATATATTAACTAATCGAAAAGACGATTTGGTGCTATCAGCACCGATAAGACTCTAAGACGCCAGAGGGTACTAAACAGAGCCGATGTTAGCCGAACTAGCGCCACGTCGTGAGCTCGTGAGAAGAGGCATGTTTTCGGTGCAACATGCGCCCACGCCGATGCTTCTATTCCTAGATGGAGCAAACCGTCTCTTCGACCTTCTTCACTATAAATACCCGGGCAGAGGACGGATTTAAACAGAACCATTTCCTTTTGCCAATCCGTATTTACCGTCCGACTCCCGGCTATTCCTGGCGTTAGCGTTCCTTCCTGGAACTCTAGGGGGTGCTGGGAATTATCGGGACACTGGTCGATTTGGCTGCGGGTATCGGGAAATGGATGGGCTTAGTCCGACGAGGACACCCATTCGTGGATTGCAAGCAGTCCAGGCAACGAATGCTCAAAAACAGCTACAGACATCTAGTAAATCTAATCATCGTTCATTTCAGGACCTTAAAAGAGTAAGGGAGAATCACGAACTCTGGATTTTGGGAAATCCAAGTCAAAGTTCTAGAAGTGCTTGAGGATAGGAAAGGCGAATGTTTACTCTATGGAATGCTGATTCATAAACCTGATTGGTAAAATATGCAATTTCAATTCAGTGTTTTAATTATAATTTTTACGAGTGATTTATGGCTAACAATTTATGTTATGGGTGATTTACGAGTGATTTATGGGTAACCAAATGCTAGGAGGGGAATTTTAGACCCAGTATTCGCTTCTAGGAAATAGGACATAGAATTGTTCATAGATGATGGTGCTATTCACTTTAACTTGAAACTGTGAGAGAACTAAAGGCGAACCATAGAAACAAGGCGAACCGTCTTGTTACCTAAATATTTCTGAATCAGAAAATAAAATTTTAAAAAACGTCGATTTTTCGGATTCGCCCTTACTCTTCCAAGGTCATGATTTGTTATCGAATGGTCATGTCGCTAGGACGCAGGGTTTCCGAGATATAATTGAAACCCCGAAAAATGGGACTTTTAATATGTTCACCTCCTAACCAGTCCAAACATTCCCATATATAACTCTTAGTTGCCTGGACTATAATAATAATAAAGCCTTTTATTATGTTCATAGCTCAATTACAAATAAAATTATTTTTACAGTAAATATTTACAAGCCGTAATAAATAAATAAATGAAAATAAATTTACAACTTCAATCCTAGAAATGCTTCTCTGAGTTTGAACATAGGCCTTCCATGAAGGAGTACAGGTCTAGACTTTCCCAGGTGACCAGCCTAATGGGAAGCCGAGGTTCCTATCTGGATCCACTTCTTCCAGCCATCTCTGTCTCTCGCCAATCTCCACCATAATGGACCAGCCATCGTCTTGAAGAAGTCGCTCCATCTTTTCATTGGTCTTCCTCGTCGCCTCTTGTGACCATAGGGTGTCCAAACAGTCACGTCCCTTGACCATCTCTTATCTGCTCTTCTTAATACGTGACCAGCCGATTCCCATTTTAGCTTCCTGACCTGATGGATTATATCCTTCAGACCTGTCCTCGCTCTGATGACACTGCTTCTACCCTTGTCCTTCCTTCTTATGTTTGTCATACTCCTTTCTATTGATTGGGCTTCAGTTAAGGTGCAAGTTTGACTAGCATAGGAGACAGCAAGGAGTATACAGGTATCAAACACTACATTTTTAACTTCTTTCGGGATATTGTTTTTCATTATTTCTCTAAGTGCCCAGTACTTCCCCCATCCTATTGATATTCTTCTGTCCAATTCTTTCTGCGACTTTTTGGCAAATGAGACAAGCTGCCCAAGGTATATATATATTCGTCCACATATTCCATCTTATGATTTCCAACGATAATATTCACCTTTTTCGCGTTTGTCATTAGCTTTGTTTTGCGAAAGTTTGGTAAGAGACCCACATCTTTGCACGCTTCCAGCAATGTTCTTATCATCATTTTCATCTCTTCTGCAGTACTTGCCAACAAAACAATGTCATCTGCAAATCGGAGACAGTTTAACCGCCTTCCACTGACCTTGATGCCCACGTCCTTCCAATCCTAACGCCAAAACACTGTTTCCAGCACCAAGATAAAAAGAATAGGTGATAAGGGATCTCTTTGACGAACTCCTCTCCTGACAGCAAAATTGGGACCATTCCGTTCAGCGGCAATGAATGCTTCCATGTCCTTGTACAGCTGCATAACTAAGCGAATATATTTATGTTCTACTCCAATCGTTTGTAGTGCCTCAAGGATGCTTCTATGGAAAATACTGTCAAACGCTTTCTGGAAATCGATAAAGCACAGAAAAGTAGAAAACCTATACTCCTTTGCTTTTTTCAATTACCTGATTAATTGCATGGATGTGGTCGGTCACAGAAAATCCTTTCCTAAATCCAGCTTGGTCTTCGCTTATGCATTGCATTATTCTCCCAGTGAGACGTTCCTTAAGGATAGTTGCAAAAACCCTTGAGACAGTCGAGCTGAGAGAGATGGGTCTATAATTCTCAATCATTTTTCTACTGCCCTTTTTATGGAGCAAAATGATCTTGGCTGTCTTCCATTGGCGAGGTATTTCTTCTTGTTGTACTATAGAATTAAAAATATTTTCTAAATGGTTTATCAAAATTGTACCTGCCGCTTTCAACAACTCACTCCTTATTCCGTCGGGCCCAGGACTCTTATTTCGTTTCAGGTTATCTATTGCTTTTCTAACCTCATCTCTTGTGATCTCTGGAGTACCCTCTTCGAAATTTGGCTTTGGTAAGTCAGGAACTAGGTCACCTTCTCCACAATCGTATATTTTCATGAAATAGTTCGAGGCTGTGGCTATCATCATTTCTCTGTCTGTTATATTTTTATGATCCAGACTGTCCAGTGACAATAACCATCTTCTACCTTGGCTGAGTTCCTTCTTTAATTGTTTAGTGGAACCATTCTTGGATATAATTTCAGTTACCAGTTCATGCCTGTATGTAAGGAGGTCTTCTTTAATTTTCCTTCTTATTTCCCGATTGTGAGAAGTTATGAGCAGTGGGTCTGCATTAGGATTTAATTTCGCTTCTCTTCTATCCTTAAGCAACTTTAGTTGCCTGGACTATTAGTCGTAAAATATCAGTTTTCAGGCTGAAATTATTTTAACGTTTGCAGGAAAATAGATAAAATAGCAAAGTAATATATATATATATATATATATATATATATATATATATATATATATATATATTAAGAAAATCCAATACTCTACAACCCTATAATCGTTATTTATTTTTTTGGTGCATTATACATTATAGAAGAGTTATACGGTCAAAAAGGGCGGCAAAAGTGTTTTTTCCCAAAATGACAGACATTCAAGAGCAGATATTTTGACAAATAAAGATATCTCGAAAAACTTAATTGACTAGAACTTGTAGCGAATTTAATCAGCTTTCATTTGTTTTAGAATAGTCATTTCGCTAGGACACAGAGTTTCCTAGATATAAATGAAAACCGAAAAATTTAACCTTTTAAACCCCCGGGCGAGGATTTTTGATATGTTCACCTCCTAACCAGCCCAAACGAAGTTACGAAGTCAAACATTTTGTTCCGAAAATTTCTATCTATAACTGTTCGTTGCCTGTAGATGGAGATAGTTAGCCGCTGTAGAGATACGAAGACAGGTATATTTGGGATTCGGCTAGGAGAAAAACGTCAGACTTTCAAAAAGAAATCTGTATTTTGGACGTTTCGACTGCAACAATGGCAGCCTTCTTCAGCTAAAAAATATATACAACTTATAAGTAAAGAAAATGTACAAGTAGTAAGTAAAAGACAGGAAGAAATGAGCGGAGTATATATATCAATACAATAAATTTTAACCAATCTTATTTTTAAAAACAATGAAAATATGGTAGTTGGAAAGAAAACAGCATGTAGAACTTGTTAGTAAAACAAAAACATGTAGAACTTGTACTGTTTTTACTAACAAGTTCTACATGCTGTTTTCTTTCCAACTACCGTATTTTCATTGTTTTTAAAAATAAGATTGGTTAAAATTTATTGTATTGATATATATACTCCGCTCATTTCTGCCTGTCTTTTACTTACTACTTGTACATTTTCTTTACTTATAAGTTGTATATATTTTTTAGCTGAAGAAGGCTGCCATTGTTGCAGTCGAAACGTCCAAAATACAGATTTCTTTTTGAAAGTCTGACGTTTTTCTCCTAGCCGAATCCCAACTATACCTGTCTTCGTTCGTTGCCTGGTTTGAAGTCTCGAAAACCGCCATACAAACCTCACGCATTCCTTCCTCATGTCAAAGGACCCTCCACCGATTTGCACCTCATGCAATGTGCTGCTCACTTTGAAGCACATATTGACTAATTGCAGCGATTATGAGCAATTGACGACGTCAAAAGATTAGTAATAAACATTTATTTGCTGCTTTGCAAAACATCAATAATTATGAAAAAAAGGATAAAATACGGGCATTTTTTCATACAATTTTTTTTCGACACCTTAAAATGCATTTAGGACCTCCGTATCCCAGGAGGAAAATGATGATTATGTAGTAAAAAAAAATTAACAAAGTTCGTTTAAATATGTTTGATAAATTTTCCATAATAATTTTGCAATTAGCAGAAACATTTTTCAAATAGTTGCAAAATCCTGACGAAAATTTATAAATACTACAAATCGTTTTGCTATATAGGTCGCGTTATTTTACCCACCCATAAGGAAGAAAAGCGATTTGAACGTTGACCTTATGACGTTTACGATACATCCGACGGAAAAAGGATGTGTAAAAACAGTTCATTAGAATTTATTATATATATATATATATATATATATATATATATATATATATATATATATATAATGAGTACATATATTATCCCGTAACAGCGCACAAGGTCTCAGATGGAGCAGATACAGTAGAGATATCTGATTCTGCGGATTTGACAATCCGCATAAGACCCTTTTAGCTCCTGGCTGCACACAGTTGGGCCAAACAACATTTCAAGTTTCAAAAAAGGATGCAGCCTCTAATCCTCTAATATTCTTCGCCGATTTTAATGCTTTTTTTTAAAAAATAAAAGGTATTAAAATTAACAACTACTTTGTCTGGCCAAATTTTTGTTTCATCTGTTTATGAAATTACATGTAAATATATATATATATATATATATATATATATACATATATTTTTTTTTTTGGGCGCTTCGACACCTAGGCCATTAGCGCCGACATCCAGGGAGCAGCGAGTAATTTTCCCTACCAGCCGTGGGATGAGAAAATTCCTGCCGCCTGTGGTGATCGAACCCACCATCTCCCGCTTATGAATCCGAGGCTCTGGCCACTAGACCACGGGAGACCCCACATGTAAATAATTCACGTACTTTTGCAATAAAACATAAAATAATATATTATTTTTCATCTAAACTAATAACAGCACTGATATCGTTGAAATTAAACATTTAAATCCTGATTAAAGATGGAAAAAATAAAAATCTATTTTTAAATCATATTATTTCAATTAATCGCATTGTTGATTGAAGATAAATTTACGTTTTGAAGATGTCAGTCTGATTTTTCCAAGTCTAATCAGGATTCGAATGTTTAATTTCAACGATTTCAGTGCTGATATTAAGTAAGGTGAAAAGTAAAATACTATTTTTTGTTCAATTGTAAAAGTTCGTGAATAATTTACGCGTAATTTCATAAACAGAGGAAACAAAAATAAAAAATCTGGCCCGACAATGTTGTTCTAAATTTAATTAGCTTTCATTTTCAAAAAAATGCATTGAAATATGTTAAGATTTGGAGGTTCTAGCCTTTTTTGAAACACGAAATGTCTTTTGGCCCCGCTTCTGCTACGCATTGTATGCCCCGTGATTTTCTCATAACGGTCACCCATCCATGCAGTAACTGCGCCTGACCATGCTCAACACGGCAAGCTTTAAGCCGAGAGCCTCTTGGCCATTGGCAGTTTTTTAATTGTAGGAATTTAACACCTCGTATACTAAAAGGGTAACAAAGTCCAAGCTCTCCAAGTGCCTAAAATTAGTAATATGTATGCTACAAACACGGCCGGTTGAACTTTCAGCCGGCTCAAGTGGAAAATCATCATAAGAAGTGACTTATTAATACCTCCAAGCTAAATTTATAAATACATACAAGGAAGAAATAAAAAAAAAAAATCAAAACACCCATCATTACTTTATCCTAAATCCACCATAATTGTTTCGCATAAGAAATGTTACACTATAGAGACTCTACTGGTGTATGACATTTTTAAAAATTCACCAAATATCAATATACCCCTCCTACTAGATGACAAGTATTCTCATTATATATATATATATATATATATATATATATATATATATATATATATATATATATATATATTTCACGTTTTTGATATATATGGCGTAGGTCATATATAGCGTAAACTGTTCAGTATGGCCCTTGAGGAGGTGGCATTAAGGCCACGAAACATGTAGGGCAAAGACTCAATAAAGTGGTACAGAAGAAAAATGAACTACTATTTTTGACCTACGCCAAAAACGCCCAGGCAATGTGTGTAATACGATGTACATTCTACCCTTTGCCTAATCCACTCAGGCATTCTATAGAATGCCTGGATTAACACTTTGCCGATAACATATACACTGATCGGTAATACTCACTGTGTGGCCTCTGGGTTCTGATTTAAAAAGTGGAAATTTCTCTTGGAAATCTCCCAATAACCGAATGAGAGAGAGTGAGAGATTTTTGGTGACTCACAAGTAGATTCTTTGAATATTTCAATATAGATTCTTTGAACATATTCAGCTAGTGCAATCTGAAATAGTCTTTGGAATGTTCTATAAAACCTGTTCTATTTCAGCAATTGTTGCAAGAGGCTCAGGATATTTTTGGATTGAAAACATATATCTTCTCTCGTTGCAGGAAGTATTTACTGCAAAAGTCTAGTCTTCTATAGATCTGTACATCAGGAAAATAGATTGTTTTCTGTATAGAGGATTGCCTTGATTCCTGCTGATCTATTTGCGAACTCCAACAGTGTGAAATACGGTCTTTAGTTGTAAACTAACTCTTCTGAAATAGTTACCCGATTTACGAGGAGCACTGCAAATACAGGAACGAATCATTAAACGTGTAACCAGTACTATGCACCAAATGTAAACATTTATTTATACTTAGATGCAAAAAGGGCAAGTTAATTTTTGTCTGGAATATCTTCAGAACAATTAAAATACCTATAATTGATGCATGCGTAAATCGGAAAATTCCTGGAATATTTTTTAAAATAAATATATTGATAAATCCATAAAATTGTAATCCTGATCTAAGGAGAGGAAATAATTTAAATCAAGCATACTAAAGTATGTGTAATTAGAAATTATAAAGCAGAAATAACCTCAAAACTGTATAATTCTTAATAACTATTTCTTATGCCTAGACAATACTATATAACTATCTACTAGTAAACCCCAGCTGCACTAGATCCTTGTATCAAACTATTACTGACAGAAGGCCAAGATCCTGAGGTACATCGTCACTAGCCTGGGAGAGCCCAAGCACAACTCCATATCTTCCAAGATTTTAGCTGGTTCAGCGGTCTCCGCCCCTCTCTGCCCCCTAAGGTCTAGGCAGCTCTACTAGATAGCACAACACTCGTCTTAGCTTATTCCTATCTGTTACATCAAGTTGTTAAGGATGTTAAAGGAATGAACAAAAAAAAAAAAAAAAAAGTATTAATTCTTCGAAAACAAAACTTTAGCGCTGTGTCTGCCGAACGGAAACCCTCTTTTTTCACGGGAGATAGATTTTTAAAAAATATTATTTTTTTTCGAAAATCGCAATCGTTTAATGAATGCAAAAATCCTACGTACTTTACTAGCAAATATCATTAGGAAGCTGCAATTAATATTTGAAGTTAATCGGGTGAAAATTGAAAGCGCCAGCGTATCGCCCGATTTGAAAACGTACTTTTGAGTAAATCGACTTTAAAGTTTAATGTACCTACTAGTTAATTTTTTTTTTTTTTTTTTGCATAATTTCTTGTAGCTCAGATAAAAAAATGGTTTTTAATTTTGAAATTTATCGGGACTTTAGTAGAAAAATAGAATTGTTGGCACATTTATAAACTGTTCCGTCACATAATTCTTGGATATAATTTTTGATTAGTAAGGAAGCATTTAAGACCATAAAAAATAGTTGTATAAAAAAAAAAGTTGGATACTAACCATTTCCGCTTGTTTTCAGTTTTGGCGCCTGAGATCTCGTTTCGCTTTGAGATTTCATTTTTCATGTGCTTACTTTTTTCACGAAGGCCAAATAATTAGTACAAAATATTAACTGTTTCTAGTCTAAGCTTTCCAAATGGCACTATGGATATGATCGGAAACGCGCCAAGATGACACAGTTCCTGCAAGTCAGATCTAATTTTATCCGATATTTGAGTTTTTATATTTTACACAAAATATCGAAACAATTATCCCTGATTCTATCTACGTACAAAAAAAATTATATCGCGCATTTCTTGCGGGTCGAACTTTCTCTACTGGCCATCGATTTGCAGGCGCTGTGTACCATCCAGTTTATGCGGGGTCCGCCAATGAAACGGGATGATTAAATAAAGTAATTGTTTCTTGCGGGTCGAACTTTCTCTACTGGCCATCGATTTGCAGGCGCTGTGTACCATCCAGTTTATGCGGGGTCCGCCAATGAAACGGGATGATTAAATAAAGTAATTGTTTCTTGCGGGTCGAACTTTCTCTACTGGCCATCGATTTGCAGGCGCTGTGTACCATCCAGTTTATGCGGGGTCCGCCAATGAAACGGGATGATTAAATAAAGTAATTGTTTCTTGCGGGTCGAACTTTCTCTACTGGCCATCGATTTGCAGGCGCTGTGTACCATCCAGTTTATGCGGGGTCCGCCAATGAAACGGGATGATTAAATAAAGTAATTGTTTCTTGCGGGTCGAACTTTCTCTACTGGCCATCGATTTGCAGGCGCTGTGTACCATCCAGTTTATGCGGGGTCCGCCAATGAAACGGGATGATTAAATAAAGTAATTGTTTCTTGCGGGTCGAACTTTCTCTACTGGCCATCGATTTGCAGGCGCTGTGTACCATCCAGTTTATGCGGGGTCCGCCAATGAAACGGGGTGATTAAATAAAGTAATTGTTTCTTGCGGGTAGAACTTTCTCTACTGGCCATCGATTTGCAGGCGCTGTGTACCATCCAGTTTATGCGGGGTCCGCCAATGAAACGGGGTGATTAAATAAAGTAATTGTTTCTTGCGGGCCGAACTTTCTCTACTGGCCATCGATTTGCAGGCGCTGTGTACCATCCAGTTTATGCGGGGTCCGCCAATGAAACGGCATGATTAAATAAAGTAATTGTTTCTTGAAAAAAAAAAAAAAAAAAAAAAAAAAAAATGTTTTCATACTTTCTTAGAAAGTGATAAAAAGAACAAGAATAGCCATTTAGGGTACAATACCAAAAAGGTTATTCTCTGAACACTAGGTCTATCTATTTTGCCCGATTTAACTCCTTGCGGCTTCTTTTTATGGGGATACCTAAGAAAAAAGGTGTTTCAAACAGATCCACCTACAAACATTTAAGCCCAGAAGCAACGTAATCTTTACGAGATTGCTTCAATACCTGTCAACATACTGCGAGAGGTGATGCTAAACATCCAGACCAGGATCCAGGAATCCCTTAACTGCAATGGAAGACATTTGGTAGGCTTAGTGTTCAGAAAATAATATTTTTTTGTATTGTATCCTTAATGGCTATTCTTGTTCTTTCAATAACTTTGTAAGAAAGTATTAAATATATTTTTTTCTACAAACAATTACTTTATTTAGTCGTCCCGGGATTATTTTATTTTTTTTTTACCGTTGGTAGCGTTCGGAGCGGAGGTGGAGCGCGTGGGTTGGCGGGAGCGGTGGGCTTGGGTAGGGTTGGGGACGAGCCCCCCCCCCTAGGTTTGGTTGCCCTGGCACTAGCAAGCACACCTTCTATCATAGACCTAGCAGCCAGTCACCAGATGCGGGCCACTAAGGTAGAACTGGCACGGGTGACTCTACTCGACCTTGGCTAGGTCCGCCTCCCGGCGCTGGCATCGGGCTCTGTCTCTGCTTTCGGTGCTACCAATGGACCGACCAAGAGGCATAAATGACCCAATAGTGGTTGAATAGCCTTTAAACACCAAGGAAAAAAAAATTAGTCGTCCCGTTTCATTAACGGACCCTGTATTAGTTTTGTTTCAATTCATCTTCACATGTCAGTTTCACCATTATTCTTTAATATCTCCAGCTCAATATTTGGCAGAGTAAGACAGCTGAAAAGCCTGCGAAAAATCTCCCGTAAAATCAGCTACTAGCTGAGTATTGATAATAAACAAACACACCGACAATAACAGCGGACACAGCAATTCTATGATTTTATTTTTAGCACTTTCCTCCGAGGAAAAGTAGTTGCACTCATGACGGAATTTTTATAAACTCTCTTCAAATCTTTATCGATCCTACCTAGTTGATACAGTTTTGATGTTACTTCTGTTTCTACCACTAGGGGGACTGTATCATGTTCCTGCGTCAGGTCAAAATTCGAAAATTGTGAAGTTTTTGTGTATTTTTTAAGTATTTTAGTAACATGTATAAACAAAACTCTGAAAGCAAACTAATTACAAAATTTATAATTGAATACTTGCTCATTAGAAATGTAAAACAGAAGAACTATTCATGTTTTTATTTTATTTATATAGGTTATTTTCAGCAAATTATTCAGGAATGCAGTCTAAACTACCCAAATTCTGAGGAAATTGCTTTGTTATGAAGCTCCTGCGCGGCGGATATTTTTTTTTTTTTTGTTCTTTTAACTCATTATTTTTGTCTTGTTTCAGGTAAACTGAAGCATTGAGGTGGTGGTCCCTTCTCTAGATTAAAATAATATTTTCTGGCACAGGCAGAGGTAAGCCCAAAATCTACACTTTATTTCTTTCTTTGAATAGCCTTTGTCTTTTTAGCGCGGTTCCTCCCTCCCTCCATAGGGAGGAAAGCCGCTTATAAGGTTGACCTCATGACACAATCCGGAAGTACCGACGTTTCACAACCCATACATCACGAAAATAACGTTGGTTCAAATTTGAATATATATATATATATATATATATATATATATATATATATATATATATATATATATATATATATTTTAATGAGATTTAGTATAGAAATACTTTGTGTTACTTTTTAAATTGTCATCTCCGCCAAATAAGTGTATATTTTCTTGCCTGGATTATATACTTTGCCGGTAACATATACATATATATATATATATTTCACGTGTTCCTGACCAATCAAGTCTATTCACGTTTTTGGATATATATGGCTTAGATATAGGTATTTTAATTGTTCTGAAGATATTCCAGACAAAAATTAACTTGCCCTTTTTGCATCTAAGTATAAATAAATTTTTACATTTGGTGCATAGTACTGGTTACACGTTTAATGATTCGTTCCTGTATTTGCAGTGCTCGTCGCAAATCGGGTAACTATTTCAGAAGAGTTAGTTTACAACTAAAGACCGTATTTCACACAGTTGGAGTTCGCAAATAGATCAGCAGGAATCAAGGCAATCCTCTATACAGAAAACAATCTATTTTCCTGATGTACAGATCTATAGAAGACTAGACTTTTGCAGTAAATACTTCCTGCAACGAGAGAAGATATATGTTTTCAATCCAAAAATATCCTGAGCCTCTTGCAACAATTGCTGAAATAGAACAGGTTTTATAGAACATTCCAAAGACTATTTCAGATTGCACTAGCTGAATATGTTCAAAGAATCTATATTGAAATATTCAAAGAATCTACTTGTGATTCACCAAAAATCTCTCACTCTCTCTCATTCGGTTATTGGGAGATTTCCAAGAGAAATTTACACTTTTTAAATCAGAACCCAGAGGCCACACAGTGAGTATTACCGATCAGTGTATATGTTGTTGGCAAAGTGTTAATCCAGGCATTCTATAGAATGCCTGAGTGGATTAGGCAAAGGGTAGAATGTACATCGTATTACACACATTGCCTAGGCGTTTTTGGATATATATGGCGTAGGTCAAAAATAGTACTTCATTTTTCTTCTGTACCACTTTATTGTGTCTTTGCCCTACATGTTTCGTGGCCTTAATGCCACCTCCTCAAGGGCCATACTGAACAGTCTACGCTATATATGACCTACGCCATATACATCAAAAACGTGAAATATATATATATATATATATATATATATATATATATATATTAAATGTCATCACCGCCAAATAAGTGTATATTTTCTTAAATATAAAAACCGTTTTGGAAATTGTTAAAACTGTGAAGTGTCTATTTTTAAGCTTAATTCCTTTTCTACAAATATGGTTTATATGCAATTTTCCATAGATTGATCTGATTTGGAGAAATCAGTGCTTAAAATTTGAAAGAGTCTGTATTATTCTTTTTTAGCGCCTAATTAGAGTATATTAATTGGTTGTGGTTTTCAGTTGGAATTTTGGTTCTTTGAACCACGATGTGTAAACTGTAATAATTTTTCCTTAAGTATCGGAGTTTCGAGTAATTTCCGCTACATGGTTGCTTTTTTCGGATGAATATTTATTTATTAATTTAATGATATTACATCCTGTGTAATAATGGCTATTGCTCGCAACTCCGGTACAGGAGATATGTAATTGTTATATGTTTTGTAAGTACCTGGAGAATCGAATGAAATCATTTCAATGGCCATAAATGTAACCATTGCCGAGGAAAATGGAAAAACTTGATTTTTCTTAGGATTTTTTGATAAATCTCATCGGGAGAAATTAGCTCTTAAATGGTTTTTAGTGTGTGTGTGTGTGTGTTTGTATAGATAGATAAATAGTCTTTATTAGGAAACAAAAAGAAGAAACATAACCGAACAAATTATACAACCAAGGTAGGGATTGTCGGGGTTCGGTCGCTGCTACTTAATAAAACTACATTTTATCATAAAAATGGTTTTATTGTGCCGACGTTTCGGTTTGAACTTCAAGCCTTCATCAGGGCTGTAAAAAACAAGTAGGACATATATAGGATATATATATGCCTACATACACAAATACACATACATATATGGAAAAAGACAAAAACATAAAATACTAGAACATAATATGTAGAAGAACAATGTGCTCTAGAAGTGTTTGGATTATTAGGAAAACAGATATAAGAATAACAGATTACATATTAGATTAGATATAAAAATAACAATATGGGCTTACCGATGGGAAGATAGAGAACTATTCCTCACAAATGCGGGATCATTTCTGACAGTTAATACAGGGAAACATAGGAACAAAGGAGTTGGTGAGGGGGGGGGGTTCTGGACCACCCAATGGACAGAGAACATAGAAGATGAAAGAATGAGCGGCGAAGTACAGTAAGGTGTCATGAAGTCATAAAATGTGTTAATGGAAAGGGAGGCAGGTATAAAGGGCTATATTACATGCAGTATAGGGGATTAGGATGGAGTTTTTAATAAATGGAAGATGTTGGAGTAGGTAGAGGAGATGACTTCTTTGTCAATTTTGTCATTAACTGGGTTATTTTCTAGGTGGATAAAAATTGATTCGGAAAGGAGGCGTTTGTCTTCGTTGGATTCAGTATTACATCCGTCCTACTTGTTTTTTACAGCCCTGATGAAGGATTGCAGTTCAAGCCGAAACGTCGGCACAATAAGAATAAAGAATGTCCCGGAATAAGAATAAAACTTTTCATTCATTCATTCATTCATTCAATAAAACCATTTTTATGATAAAATGTAGTTTCATTAAGTAGCAGTGACCGAACCCCGACAATCCCTACCTTGCATCATCTACGGTCAACCATCTCCTCTCAAGGAATGTAGTTTCATTAAGTAGCAGTGACCGAACCCCGACAATCCCTACCTTGCATCATCTACGGTCAACCATCTCCTCTCAAGGAATGTAGTTTCATTAAGTAGCAGTGACCGAACCCCGACAATCCCTACCTTGCATCATCTACGGTCAACCATCTCCTCTCAAGGAATGTAGTTTCATTAAGTAGCAGTGACCGAACCCCGACAATCCCTACCTTGCATCATCTACGGTCAACCATCTCCTCTCAAGGAATGTAGTTTCATTAAGTAGCAGTGACCGAACCCCGACAATCCCTACCTTGCATCATCTACGGTCAACCATCTCCTCTCAAGGAATGTAGTTTCATTAAGTAGCAGTGACCGAACCCCGACAATCCCTACCTTGCATCATCTACGGTCAACCATCTCCTCTCAAGGAATGTAGTTGTATTAAGTAGCAGTGACCGAACCCCGACAATCTCTACCTTGCATCATCTACGGTCAACCATCTCCTCTCAAGGAATGTAGTTGTATTAAGTAGCAGTGACCGAACCCCGACAATCCCTACCTTGCATCATCAACGGTCAACCATCTCCTCTCAAGGAATGTAGTTGTATTAAGTAGCAGTGACCGAACCCCGACAATCTCTACCTTGCATCATCTACGGTCAACGATCTCCTCTCAAGGAATGTAGTTGTATTAAGTAGCAGTGACCGAACCCCGACAATCTCTACCTTGCATCATCTACGGTCAACCATCTCCTCTCAAGGAATGTAGTTGTATTAAGTAGCAGTGACCGAACCCCGACAATCCCTACCTTGCATCATCAACGGTCAACGATCTCCTCTCAAGGAATGTAGTTGTATTAAGTAGCAGTGACCGAACCCCGACAATCTCTACCTTGCATCATCTACGGTCAACGATCTCCTCTCAAGGAATGTAGTTGTATTAAGTAGCAGTGACCGAACCCCGACAATCTCTACCTTGCATCATCTACGGTCAACCATCTCCTCTCAAGGAATGTAGTTGTATTAAGTAGCAGTGACCGAACCCCGACAATCCCTACCTTGCATCATCAACGGTCAACGATCTCCTCTCAAGGAATGTAGTTGTATTAAGTAGCAGTGACCGAACCCCGACAATCCCTACCTTGCATCATCAACGGTCAACCATCTCCTCTCAAGGAATGTAGTTGTATTAAGTAGCAGTGACCGAACCCCGACAATCTCTACCTTGCATCATCTACGGTCAACCATCTCCTCTCAAGGAATGTAGTTGTATTAAGTAGCAGTGACCGAACCCCGACAATCTCTACCTTGCATCATCTACGGTCAACCATCTCCTCTCAAGGAATGTAGTTGTATTAAGTAGCAGTGACCGAACCCCGACAATCTCTACCTTGCATCATCTACGGTCAACCATCTCCTCTCAAGGAATGTAGTTTCATTAAGTAGGAGTGACCGAACCCCGACAATCCCTACCTTGCATCATCTACGGTCAACCATCTCCTCTCAATGAATTACACAAACGTGCCTACAGAAATATCTTATAGACACAACAACTGCTAAATACATATGAGCGGCTTAATATCAAAGACGGACATCTGTAAAAAAATCGAAATTTAGTTAGCAGTGGATTCCTATAGGTTTTAGTCTGCTCTTTTCAATGATGGAATTAGTTTCTGTAAAAAACGGGCGTAAACATGTCGTCGCTACAAATGCAGAGTATCGAATATGAAAATCACCACTTTTCAGAGTGGTATTCATTCATAACTTTTTTTTTGGACAGTCAAATATTCGGCAGATTTGACCTTTTGACAGTGGAATACTTTCCCTTTAATAGAGTGATCTAAGAATCAAGAATTTGCCGTACATAAGTCCAGCAGAAATTAGTAAAGATTGACAATGAATGATGTATTTTTTCACATTCGTTACTTTGCATTTGTATCGACGATCTAATTTCTGGTTTCAAAATTGATGCATTGTTTCAAAAACGGACTCCTGCTGTGGAGGTTTTTTTCATAAACGGACACCTACCAATCACCCAATGGGTTCAAAGGTAATTTTCACTAATTGGTATTGAAATAAAAAACACAACTATATCAATTTCAAACATATAAGCCTAATTATGAAATAAATATTTTCAAAAAATATATAATTACATTATATTGTTATGTTAATATCAAAGACGGACATCTGTAAAATCTGTAGAAATTAAAAACTCAATCAAAGTCTGGCATGATAATGATTTGTCTTTAAATAGAAGAGACCAAGTTGTCCTGACCAGGCTAAGAATTGGACACTCACTTATAACACATTCCTACTTAATGGAAAGACAAAACAGACCCGTGTGCTCACTGTGTAATGTTCCCCTGACGATAAAACACATACTCACAGACTGCAGAAGACGAGACAGACACGTGTGCTCCCTGTGTAATGTTCCCCTAACGATAAAACTCATACTCACAGACTGCAGAAGACGAGACAGACCCGTGTGCTCCCTGTGTAATGTTCCCCTGACGATAAAACACATACTGACAGACTGCAGAAGACGAGACAGACCCGTGTGCTCCCTGTGTAATGTTCCCCTGACGATAAAACACATACTCACAGACTGCAGAAGACGAGACAGGCCCGTGTGCTCCCTGTGTAATGTTGCCCTGACGATAAAACACATACTCACAGACTGCAGAAGACAAGACAGACCCTTGTGCTCCCTGTGTAATGTTCCCCTGACGATAAAACACATACTGACAGACTGCAGAAGACGAGACAATTTACTCATGCCACACGACTTACACACATTACTCGCAGAAGGTAGCCCACACATCAACAGTATACTACAGTAAGCCTCACGACTTACACACATTACTCGCAGAAGGTAGCCACACATCAACAGTATACTACAGTTTTTAAAAAACACTAATTTATACAAAAAAAATCTAGCCAATCTCCCTTCTTCTCCTTGTTCTTTCGATTTTAATAGTTTACTTTAATAACCTATAGATCTGATTTAATTCAGCTAATGTACCTTATTTTAGTTATCTTGTGTTTTATATTTTTTTTTATTGTAACTGCAAATGAATTGTGGTTTATATGTGTATTTATTTGTATTTATTATCTTCATTCATTGTTTATGTATATGTGTATATATATATATCTATATATGTGTGTGTAATGTTTGTATATATATGTATATATCATATTTAAGTACAAATGTAAACTGTATTAACGTCAACTAAGTGTAAAAAAACTGTGTATATTTTATAATCTGTATTAGGGCTCATAGCCATAGTTGCGGAGCCCCTTATAATCTGTATTAGGGCTCATAGCCATAGTTGCGGAGCCCTTATAATCTGTATTAGGGCTCATAGCCATAGTTGCGGAGCCCCTTATAATCTGTATTAGGGCTCATAGCCATAGTTGCGGAGCCCTTACAATCTGTATTAGGGCTCATAGCCATAGTTGCGGAGCCCTTACAATCTGTATTAGGGCTCATAGCCATAGTTGCGGAGCCCTTACAATCTGTATTAGGGCTCATAGCCATAGTTGCGGAGCCCTTACAATCTGTATTAGGGCTCATAGCCATAGTTGCGGAGCCCTTATAATCTGTATTAGGGCTCATAGCCATAGTTGCGGAGCCCTTATAATCTGTATTAGGGCTCATAGCCATAGTTGCGGAGCCCTTATAATCTGTATTAGGGCTCATAGCCATAGTTGCGGAGCCCTTATAATCTGTATTAGGGCTCATAGCCATAGTTGCGGAGCCCTTATAATCTGTATTAGGGCTCATAGCCATAGTTGCGGAGCACCTTATAATCTGTATTAGGGCTCATAGCCATAGTTGCGGAGCACCTTATAATCTGTATTAGGGCTCATAGCCATAGTTGCGGAGCCCTTATAATGAAATAAATAAATAAAAATATATTGTTATATCTAAGAACTATGGGGTTAATGACATTTGGTTTTACTATTCCCCGAAATAGTGTTGAGACATCCATTATCACTAGTTGTGGTTTATCTATCGCAAGGCAAGTCTATTAGAATATGTTTTTATTCATTTTTACTCATTGATACTATCAGAATTTGTTAGTTTATTTTGTTTTATCTTTAAAAAAAAAAAAAAAAAAAGAATCCTTCTGTTTGGTGCTTTACTAAGTCCCATCCACTGGGAAGAAATCCACTTATGTCGTCGACCCAATGGCGAAATCCTGTAAGATATTTCTCGTTTTAGGGCTTAAAAGTGTCGAAAATAACGATGGATGTATATTTGTCTATTCGCTCTGTAGCCGACTCAAAAAATGCACGATTTTGGTGAAATTTTGTTCCAAAATACTTTGTCTTAAACGACAGTTCAAGTTCGTTATCTGGAAGAATCATCTTACCTGTTTTTTTTTTTTTGCGAAATTCACCTAAACCAAATCGCAAGCTTTTCGCTTCGCGTTTAAGGGCTTCCAGGTTCACCATTAAATATATCAGAGGCCCGGTGGCCGAAAGCGTTAAGGCGTGAGCACTCAACAATCCGTGCTGAGGGTCTTGGTTTCGATTCCCACTAGGGGTGTTGGCTTTTCTTTAGAAAATAGGAAAGGCATCAGCCCTAACCTGGGTAGAAAAGGGTGGTGACCTATAGATAACCCGTCCTACAATTCTTAGTTAATTATAATGGACGTTAAAATTTAAATATTAAATACATCATGTGACTCGGTGAATCGATTAAAACTATTTTCAAATTACATCGAAAACCTTTGTCGATTAAAGTGGGAAAAATAGAATTTTGATTGTGGCTACTCAGGATGGGGATTGCCCCGAAATTGGAAATTCATCCAACCTAACACATAAACATTTTGGTTTCCATTGGTATTGAGGAAGCACTAGATAAAAAGTTTATAAACAGACCTGAGAAGTTATTAGATTTTTGTACATTTTCTTAAATACCTGAAAAACTTTTAAAACAGACTGTATTTCTGTCTGTTTGTTCCTTATACAAATTCACACCGTTTGACCGATCTTGACCAAACTTGCCTCAAAGGTCGGTTTTGATCCGGGGAGTCTCATAGTCTTGGTCAAAATCTTCTATGCCTCACAGTTCGTCGGTCACGGGTTCGAAACTGTGAACACGAACAGTTACAGATTTGCGTTATTTGGTTTTAATATTACTTATACGGTTTCAAATTTATTTAAGCTTTTCTAAATGCAGAAAGAAAGCATTGCACGCGGGGTAAGAAGTAGTTTCCTGTAAAAACGATTCTTATGCAATTTTCCATTTTTCGATCTCATTCAGAAATTTATGGTTAAAAGCCTGAAATGTTCTTCCTCTGGAACGTTTTTCGCCAAATTAGGGTTGTTTGGCTAGTAAGGGTTCATGATACTGACTTTCAATCAAAAAAACTGGTAAAAAAAAAATCCAGTATATATATATTTTTTTGTTTTTGAATTAGAGGACGTTTTCGAGGCCATCCTCAGTGTCCTGTGTTATAAAACAATAAATTAGAAAAAAAAATTAAGTCACCTGGGATTAGTCAAAAACGTTTTTTTTTTTTTGTTTTTTTTTTTGTTTTTTTTTGTTTTTTTTTTACGGCGCATCTACATCTAGGTCATTAGCGCCGACATCCAGGGTGTAGTGAGGAATTTTACCAGCGAGCCGTGGGATGATAAAATTCCTGCCGGAGGTTGGGAATCGAAACCCACCATCTCCCGCTTATGAATCCAAGGCGCTAGCCATTAGACCACGGGAGACCCCCAACAACGGTTTTTTGTTGTAATATTTATCCTTTAGCAAACGTGACCGATATTAATAAATCTGAGATTGGGAAAACGTTGAGCATGGAAAATTTTTGAAATAATTCTGGCGTTTTTAAGTTGTGGAAACCAAATAACTAGATTTTTGTCTATCAGTTTCCTCGAAAAGCTTGAAGTGTGTGTGTGTGTGTGTGTGTGTGTGTGTGTGTGAGAGAGAGAGAGAGAGAGAGAGATCCCAAAACTTTCCTACCGTCCCGTTTCCACTTATTGATAAGTGTTATCACTAGTTTTGTTATCCCGCCGTATCACAGCAAGAGCGTGAATTACGTCGTAACGATAGTCCATCCCATACACAATCAGTGGTTCGGTAGCCGAGCAACTATTCCTCGTGTAGTTCGTAGTTCTATCTTCGAGGACACAATAACTAACCTATGAGGCGTCTCTGAGGTAGGTACTCATAGTGTTATCTTTATATAAATAGTAATATTTCGATTTAGTAGGATAACATCTATTCGGGGGGGAGGGACTTATCTTGTCTGACGGCCTAGGGGCACCTACACTGGACCCGATCCGATAGCCACCGGCTGTCGGAAGAAAAACAAACATATGCATCTCAATGGAGGTGCCAACATCGCTCTCGACCCGACCCGTTCCGATTCAATCCGATTCTTGGCCATTCAAACATGTTTGTTTCTAAACTGATTTCGGACCGACGAAGCAAAATGGCGCCAACCCACATATTGTGTTTCAAAAAGGTCTAAATCTTAACCCACTTTAGTGCATTTTTTTTAAAATGAAAGGAAATAACATTTAAAACAACTTTGTCAATGCACAATTTTGTTTTTTGTTTCCCTTGTTTATTAAATTGCGTGGAAAGATGTTTATAACCATCCAACGTCTATAACCTTCCAATGTTTATAACCTTCTAGTTACCTTTCTTATAAATAATTTTTAAAATATGAATACCAATTCTTCTCTTACTTCAAACATTCAACCTAATCGAAGGTTTCTATGCTTCTTAGGTGGTATTTCTTAACTTAATCACTCATTTTCACTTCACTACGAAGTCATTACTGACGAGCTGTGAGTAAATCGGATCGGATCGGGTCGGGAGAAATACCGGTCCAATGTAGGTGCAGCCCTAGGTGCCAGCCCCACCAGCTTAGGGTCCTGAGTCACTTAAAGAAACCTACCTACAAGCAGTATAAAGGATACAGCCGGATTGCATACATATATTATATATATATATATATATATATATATATATATATATATATATATATATATATGTATATATGTTGAAATGTCCTCGGAGATTGAAAGCATGTCTGAGAATACTTGTGTCGGTTGATCGGGAACAAGGTGTGACATTGAAAGCTATTGTCATGTCGTACATTTCCATTTTCCCCGCACATTTGAATTCCCTAAATAAACATTCTATTTTTAGGCGCCATTTTATTGCGCATAAATACCGCACGTGTAAACTCGTCTATTCACAGGCAGGAAAAATAGTCACAACATTTCTTTATTGGTTGATTGCTGAATACCCGTGCATTGTCACGGTAGATAAGTAGGTATTTTATTGCGTTAAATAATGTATCATAGAAATTAACGCTACTACATAGTTTTATGCAGTATATTATAGCACGGTTCCCGTCATACTATAAGTTATTCATCAACTGGTAAGTATAATGTTTCTTGACATTGGAGCGCTCCGGACCAGTGTCAAGAAACAGACAACGTAGAGATAACCCGTTATCTATAGGTTATCAGTAACAGGAGTTTAACCTGTACAGGTTAAAATTCGTTGTCAACAATAAATGGACGTTAAAATTTAAAAAAAAAATTGTTTCCGAGATGACATTTGGAAACAGCCATTATATTTGCAAGGATTAACAAGAAGTGTCCTGACTGGGGATGCTGATGGGTGAGGAGGCTGTGCAAGGGTTCGGGATATTATCCCACGATTCGGGCGTTTTTATGCCCTAAAGACCAAAATTGTTCTCTTGGTCAATAATGCTTTGCATAATGAATTCTTTATTTGACAAGTATTTATCCAATAATTCGTGTGAATATCAAAATTTATTCGGGGTACATAATGCTAAGCTTGCATTTCTGACAATTTTATGGGGGTAGAAGTGTTAATTTATACTTCTGATTAACCCTTTTAGTGCCAAACGACGAACTATCGTCGTGCGTATAGGGAAATAACCTGATGGTTTCCAGGATCTGAGAATTTTCCTTTTTCGGGTAAAGAGGCTCAATTTAAATGACTAAGTTGGAGATTTGAGAAGAAAAATGTTGTAATGGGTGCGTTAGTTTAGTTCTTTATCAATCCTATCATTAAAACGATTGTTTTGAAAGTTGGTTTTAGAATTCTAGGGAGGAAACCCGCTTATGAGATAAACTGGAAGTGCCGTAGAAAACATAACGTTCCAGAACCCACGAAAATAACCAAATTTATATATATATATATATATATATATATAAATATATATATATATTTATTACGACACATATTACGACACTACGACACTCCCCAGATTAAGATCTACATGTGTACCGAGTTTAGTCAAAATCGGACGAACGGTGTGGATTTGTATAAGGGACAAACATACAGACAGACAGCTATAAGACGTTTTTGACTTAGCCTACGACACTCCTCAGATTAAGATCTACTTGTGTACCGAGTTTAGTCAAAATCGGACGAACGGTGTGGATTTGTATAAGGGACAAACATACAGACAGACAGCTATAAGACGTTTTTGACTTAGCCTACGACACTCCTCAGATTAAGATCTACTTGTGTACCGAGTTTAGTCAAAATCGGACGAACGGTGTGGATTTGTATAAGGGACAAACATACAGACAGACAGCTGGTAGACGTTTTTGACTTAGCCTACGACTCTCCCCAGATTAATCGCTGCATGTGTACCGAGTTTAGTCAAACTCGGATGAACGGTATGGATTTGTATAAGGGACAAACATACAGATAGACAGCTGGTAGATTTTTTTGACCTAGCCTAGGAGATTTCTCGTATCAAGACCTACCATTATTAACAAGTTTGGTCCAAAACGGTCAAACGGTGTGGATTTGTATAAGGAACAAACAAACAGAAAAACAGACAGACACGTGATTTTTATATATATATATATATATATATATATATATATATATATATATATATATATATTCGGTAACGTTTCTCCTTGGAAGAAACCCGCAGCAAAAAGATTCATTCCTATGTATTCTTGTTGAGTTTATCAACACCTTCCAACGAACGATTAATTATTGAACGGTTCATAAATAGCGCAAATAACACTTGTGTTTGGTTGGAGATATAAATAAAACACAAAGCGGGCTGTGTTTTCCAATTCACCGACCAGAATTATACCCTCCAACGGAACAAACAACCAGAAAATACAGACAAATATGATACTTTATGTCAATTCAGAACTAATAAAAGATCCGTACTCTAGTTTCTGGGAAATCTTCATTCCCAAAAGATGTTACACAAAAATGAATCTTTTTTCTCAGTTTTTATTTTAATTCTTTTAGCACATTCCTCCTACTTAGGAAAGTAGCTATTGAGTTTGGACTCATTATGGAATTTTTGAAAAATGTTTTCAAATCTTACCAACTACCATCTTTCAAACAACCTTGTAGACACCGAAAATGACCCCCACTATGTGTGTGTGTGTGTGTGTATATGTATATATATATATATATATATATATATATATATATATATGTATAGGGTAAGTGACCCAATAGTTGACACTTTAAGGAAGGATTATTTTACTTAAAATAATTCTTCGCTTAGTTTTTGAAAATAATAGACTTTGAATATATCAAATTATTCGTCAGCTCATTCTCTATGAAATTCACATAAACCAATTTTAGATACATTAAGTATTTCAAGTAAAATAAATCATTAAATGTTGCCTTACTCTGGTCCTAATGTTGACACGTCTGCAGTAGGTCGGTGCCTAAGTTTGACTTTTCTCTTCCTAAGGATGACAGTGAGGGAAAATGAAAATAATACAACTTTATTCTTTAAACAAACAACCAAAATGGATTGAAATCGTGCTGTTTTTCCTTCAACTTGAACTATACAATAATCACCTACTCTAGTAACGTTAACTTTGTTTATAACTTGCTTATTACAGCCATTTTCATCATTCATCCCTTGGTCATTTTTGAACAATCGCTCTTCTTCTTTAACTTTTTGTGTAACTCATTGATGATGGTTTACTTACACCTGTTGATTCTACACAGTTCATGCTAGTGATGTCCGTCCTTCTTCAGGCTGAATGGAGGAGTCACCATCTTCCTCAGTCATGGAGTTTCTCACCTTATTTTTCCGACGAGAAGAATTTAAAAGTTATTTCTTGTAAGGGATTTTTCTTCTTTTTTGTTCAATCTAGCCTTCGCTCTTCTTTCTTGGCTATTTCAGCTGTGTTTTTTTTTGTTTTTTTTTAATGCAGGACTTGCTCTATTCATGAAATTTTAGCTTCCAACCTTCTTTAAACGTTCGGAAACCTGATACATCCATAGGTTGGTTAATGTGAGAAGCATTTGGAGGTACCGCCTGTTATAACCATTGTACCACAAATTGATTAAGAAGTTGTGTGACATTTAAAATTGCAGAAAACTATTATAAAAAGTTGCCTGTCAACATTAGGAACAGAATGTCGAAATTAGGAAAACATGTTGTCAACTTAAGGTTCCAGTCATAAGAAATTAATAAAATCATGATACATGAATTTCTAATGAAAATCTCAACTAAATGTTTTAGTATTCATCACTTACAACCGTTTTCCTAAAGTTGACATTAGTGTCAAGAAAAGGAGCCCTGGTTGTTTATTGGGTTCCCAATGTTGACACTACCATAATCTCAAGATTTTTTTTATTTAACTTGAGTCAAACCTTTTACAGTCCATAATTTAAGTATCATAGAGTTCATAGAAATCACAAAAATACAATTTAATGCACGCATTACAAAAAAAAATTCTTAAGAAATATTCTTAATCTCTTATCAAATTCACTAAGCAAAGAGAGCAGCAGGAGTTGACTCGAGGATTTTTCATACTAAAATGGCTGCAGATGTTATTAACGGAGTTGCATAGTTGATCGGGTCAGTCGACATTATTCTTCAACACCTGTTCTTTCCTTTGCATGCAAACTTATTGAATTCTCTTGAATCTAATTGTTATTTTTCAAATTTAAATTTGAAGTGTCACCTTAAGGACCAGTGTCAACGATCGGGTCATCTACCCTATATATATATATATATATATATATATCTAGGTATATAGTATTCCCCTAGGAAAAGATTGAACTAGTTCGTTAACCAGCAAAATCGTTCCATCTTGATGGGGGCTTTACTTCGGACTTAGTAGTTATCTGCCAATACTAGCCGTAATTTTTGTTATATTTCAACGAGATCCGGTATTCATTGTGAATATCTAAAGAGCAAAACGTGTTGTAAAAATAAACGAAAACGGTTCATTAGGAGGGGAAGGGTTTACTCAGGATTTGTGTCTTTATTGGTAGGAGGAGAGAAAAAATTGTTAAGGCTTTTTGGCCATTTCTTATTGCATAACTAAGTAAAGAAAATTTCACAAGATACAAATAAGATTATTCGATTTTATTTCAATTTTTCTGTAATACAACTTCACAACTTATTTTGTGAATTCATTGTTATTTAATTGTTTTTGTGTAAATATTATTTCCGCAAATTAATTTGTATTTGTATTTATATATGTAAATACAGATAAATTTGTATATATTTACATATATATAAACTAGCTGAATACCCGTGCTTCTTTGCGGCAGATAAGTAGTTATTTTATTACGTTTAATAATGTAACATGGAAATTAACGCTACTATGGTATAATTTTTTGCAGTTTATTATAGCACGGTTCCCGTCATACTATATGTTATTCATTAATTGATAAGTAATTAATACATAATGTTTCCGGACATTGTGGCGCTCCGGACCAGTGTCAAGAAACAGATTACCTAGAGATAACCCGTCTAAAGGATACCAATAACAGGAGGTTAAGGGTTCGGGATATTATTACCTCGGATGGACCATCACCAGGTGCAGGGTAAACTCCATGAGGGACAAAATCACAGTTTATTTCTAGTAATTCAAGGTATGCCATCATAGTTGAAATGAAGCTCAAATAGAAATAATATTATGAAATAAATACAGTACGCTAACAGCTGACCTGTTATCGCCCTACCAACGCTTGCCTGCTTTCTAGCCAACTAAAAATTCAAACCCCTCTAAAAATACTTAAAACTTCGAATATCAAAAAATCCTTTCTTTGCAAGTGTTTACGTTCTAAGGGGAGTGTCCATGCAAAATTTTCAATTTTTCTGTCTAGTGGTTTGGGTTGGGCGATGATAGGTCAGTGAGTGAGTGGTATTTGACCAATGTGTAGTAAATAACATAAATTTGTCAAGCCTGTTACGTGGAATATCTTTTTCCTGCAAAATGTGTTTAATTGTTAGCATCCTATCACAAATTCTGCAAACTTGTTCATCTTGTATATTCAAAAGTCCGTCTCGCAGGAGCTGCATAACTAAGCACTTTCCTCAGAATTTTTGTAGTGTAGACTACATTACTGAATAATTTGCTGTAAATAACCTGTATAAGTAAAATAAAACGTGAATAGTTATGCTCATTTACATTTCTTATGAGAACTGTTCAATTATTAATTTTGTAATTATTTTGCTTCCAGAGTTATGTTAATACATGATACTGTACTACTTAATAAATACACAAAAACTTCATATTCCGTCTTTTGGTCTGACGCAGGAACAGGATACAGTCTCCCTAGTGGGAGATAGCGCTCCTCGCGGTGGCTTTGGGAACCTACGACTGGAGTTTAAAGTAAACCCTCCTTTCAAATTGACCGATTTACTTCATTTTTACAACACTTCTTTCTCATGAGTTACCCACGACGTATACCGCGTTTCGTTACAATACAGCAGAAATTACGACCGGTATGAGTATAATACTACTTTAGGTCCGGAGTAAACCCCCCCCCCTCCAAATAACCCTATTTAATTTATTTTGACAACCCATTTTTCTCTGTTGATTAGCACCACGAATACCGAGTTTTGTTGAAATGAAACAAAAATGACGGCTGGTAGTGGTAATTTGGTAATGTGGGTCTGGAGTAAACCCCCCCCCCCCTAATGAACCGATTTAGTTTATTTTTACAACGTATTTCTCTCTTTAGTTTAACATAACGAATACCGAGTTTCGTTGAAATATAACAAAAACTACGGCTGGCATGGTCAAATTAGTGTTTTGGGTCCGGGGTAAACCCCCCTCCCGGTGGATTTTGGTGGTTAACGAACTCGTTCAATCGTTTGCTAATTGAACGCTATATACCAAGTTTCGTAAAGAAAAAACAAAAACTCTGGCCGCTATCGTGTTAACAGACACACACACACACACACACACACACATATATATATATATATATATATATATATATATATATATATATATATAAATTTTAACAGGGGTCAACCTCAATAGCTACTTTCCTTCGGAGGAAAGTGCTAATAACAAAGAGTTAATCTTGTATTCTTGTAGTAGGATTCTTTAACCCTGGAATCACAACATAATGAAGCTGTTACAAATCTCACAACGTGGGGTCATATAAGACCCCATCTAGTCTTTCGTAATTCTTTTACAAATTTGGTGTTAGGTTTCTGAAATGGTATTTTAAGATGACTAACATGCATAATATAACAATTTATAACCAAATAATCTTATTTAATTGTAAAATGGGGGAGTGGGAAATCAAACATCAAAATACCACAAATTTAGAAATAAGTTTGTTTGAATATTTGTCCTCTGAATATCAACATTAAATATAACGTTTTCTACAATAATATTTTGTCTTCAATAAAAAAAATACTGTGATATGTAAAATTGGTTAAAAAGGGGAAAAAATATAGGGACGAATGAATGCACATTATAATGATCAAAAAAATAAAAATATTGTTATTCATTTATACACTTTTCACATATACTTTGCCTGTGTTCAGCACACAGACTCTTACTACACTTTGCACAATGTCTTACAGCTTTCATGTCTTTTTCTACGATCAAAAACACCACATCGTATATATGGCCATCCTCTTTTTCACTCGTATCACATACTTTTCACAACAATTTCACTGTCTTTAATATCCAAACGCTCTATTTTTTTCTTCTACAATTTTCCAAAGCAACTCATTGTGAATTTCATCTTCAGTGGAAAATAATATATCATTAGACATACTACATTCGATAAAGTCATGATGATTAGATAGTTAGCCGTCGAGGTGATAAGTAAAGATGGAATGGTTGGGATTCGGCTAAATAAACCTCAATATGATTTTGTTTTAAAAAAATCTATATTTCGAACGTTTCGGCTACTCATTGGTAGCCTTCGTCAGCTAAAATGACAAAAAAAAATAAATTAATACAAAAACAAAAAAAAAATTATGATTGTGATAGGTAACAGAGCTATAGATACAATTAACTTATAAAAGAACATATCGTCTTAAATTCTTATAATGAAAAAGTAAATAGGTACAATGATTGATTTTAATAGTAATTAGTAACGTTAATTGATTTTACAAAGAAATAAGAAACTACATACCAATGACAAATATAGTAGCTAATAGTAACATTAATTAATTTTACAAAGAAATAAGATACTACATACCAATAGAAATGCCGAGCGGCAGAGGAAGACCAAGGTTGGCAATTAAGTAACCATTGTAGAGTGTCTAAGGAGAAAAGGAATCTACTGGGGTATAAGTAAGTGAAAACAGCAGGTGGTGGGGGAAATGTCGGTAAGGATCAAAAAGCATGTTTATGACATGTCGGTAAGGATCAAAAGGCATGTTTATGACATATTTATGACAGGAAAGGAGAAAAAGGTGTTAATGGAAGGATACCCAAGGGGCATGGTAAAAATCTAGGTGGGAGGTCGGGAGAGTATTTGGAAAATATTAGCGTACATAGGAGAAATGCCTTGTTGGTCAGTTTTGTAGTTTATATTGTTTTTGTTTAAGTTTATGTGTACACATTCCGAGATTTGTAGTCTTTTTTTGTTTCGTTGTGTAGAAAGAATTTTCGTGTCGTCGAAGTTAAAAGTGTGTTTTTGTGTAATGGCGTGTTTTGCAAGTGCAGATTTATGTATTTCTTTATTAGTGATGGTTCGTTTATGTTGTGTAAGACGTGAGTGAATGTCATTTATGGTTTCTCCTATGTATACACAATTACAGGAAGGGGTTTGACAAGGGACTTGGTAAACACAACGGGTGGTTTGTTCAAAAGGGATGGGATCTTTGAGTTTGGTATAGAGGGTTTAAACCCAAAACTCAAAGAAACCCACTCCTCCCTCTCCTAGTCCCATGCCTAGGCAGAGCAAGGGCTGGGAGGGCTGTAGAACTGACAACATTGCGCCCCTCTGTGCTTTCCCCAAATGACAAGTTATATCTTACCCACTATAATTATATGATGATGATTAGATAGTTAGCCGTCGAGGTGATAAGTAAAGATGGAATGGTTGGGAATCGACTAAATAAACCTCAATATCATTTTGTTTTAAAAAATCTATATTTCGGACGTTTCGGCTACTCATTGGTAGCCTTCGTCAGCTAAAATGACAAAAAAATAAATTAATACAGAAACAAAAAAAATTTATAATTGTGATAGGTAACAGAGCTATAGATACAATTAACTTATAAAAGAACATATCGTCTTAAATTCTTAGAATGAGTAGAATGAAAAAGTAAATAGGTACAATAATTGATTTTTTTTTTTTTTACTAATTACTATTAAAATCAATTATTGTACCTATTTACTTTTTCATTCTACTCATTCTAAGAATTTAAGACGATATGTTCTTTTATAAGTTAATTGTATTTATAGTTCTGTTACCTATCACAATTATAATTTTTTTTTGTTTCTGTATTAATTTCTTTTTTTGACGAAGGCTACCAATGAGTAGCCGAAACGTCCGAAATATAGATTTTTTAAAACAAAATCGTATTGAGGTTTCTTTAGCCGAATCCCAACCATTCCATCTTTACTTACATTCGATAAATAAAAATATTAAATAAACCACTACTTGGGGTCACAGGGATAGGAATGAGAAAAGCCTGACTCTATTATGATCACCTTGTCAGGACAGGAAGGTAGAGGATCGGACATGTTCAACAGCTGGAATGTGTAGGAAATAACAAATATTTCCAGAAGTCTGGGGTCACGGGTGACCCCACGTTGTGATTCCAGGGTTAAACTCAGGGGTCACGGGTGACCCCACGTTGTGATTCCAGGGTTAAACTCAGGGGTCACGGGTGACCCCACGTTGTGATTCCAGGGTTAAACTCAGGGGTCACGGGTGACCTCACGTTGTGATTCCAGGGTTAAACTCAGGGGTCACGGGTGACCCCACGTTGTGATTCCAGGGTTAAACTCAGGGGTCACGGGTGACCCCACGTTGTGATTCCAGGGTTAATAGCCAGGAACTCAGTATTTGCTTTTTTTTTTTTTTTTATCGCAATGCATTATTATGATTAGTGTGCATAAAAGTATTTTTACGTTTGTATCCTACGAAAGTTTTAATAATTTGGTTTCTTCCAAATGCCATACCGATTGCTTGTAAGCTATGAGCGCACGCCCGAAAATAGAACATTGGACGACGCCACTTCTATAATTGTTATAACAATATCAACATGCGTCTGTCTATTTTTACACGTCAAGGAATATTTGATAATAGTCAATGTGCGATTTCCGATGTAAACAAGTGTTGATGATGGTTGAAAACAAACAGAGGAAGTCCCAGGGTCACAGCTATATATAGGCTGCATATGTAACACATTTATCTTCAATATATGTGTAACTATTAAACATTTAAAGGGGGCCCGGTGGCCGTGAGTGTTAAGGAGTGAGTACTTAACACTCCGTGCCAAAGGTCGTGGGTTCGATTCCCACCAGGGGTGGTGACTTTTCTTTAGAAAAAAAAAAAGGCATCAGCCTTACCCTGGCTAGAAAAGGATGGTAACCTATAGATAACCCGTCCTAAATTTCGTAGTTTATAATAATGGACGTTAAAATTTGATAATAATAATAATAAACATTTAAAAGAAATTGTCTGACTCCCAGGAACTGCATCATCTTAGGGCGCTTCCGTTCTTATCCCTAGTGTCCTTTGGCAAGCAGAGGATAGAAACAGTAAAAATTTTGACGTTTATTTTTTGAGAAAAATGAAAACACAGATAAAAATGTGAAGCGAAACCCCAAAGCGAAACAACAAAAAACTGACAGTACCCTAAGCGGAAATAACTCCAACTAAACGCAGATATTTTCGAATGATAATAATATGATAATGCATTTTTTCTGAGTGTATTATCTGACTAACCAAAAAAATGTTCATGCGGGGCATGGAACATTAAAAATAAGACGCCTTTATTTCGTGATATGTTATTTGTTTAGGTGGCTACTGGGAATTTGTTTTCAGAACTTTTTCCATAATGAACATGGGATGATGCAGATTTTGAAAATGTCATCAGAATTACATTTTTTTAATGGCGTGACTTACTCACTCACATTTTATGACGAAACAAGACACACCTATCTGCCAATATTGCAACATCAACCAGACTATAAAACACTTACTAACGGAATGCAGACTAGGACAAAACTTTGCCATGCCTGATAACTTGACTTACTTACTCAGGGACGAGAGCCAACATATAGAAAACACATTAATTATTTAAATTTTAATGTCCATTTATTATTAACTACGAATTTTAGGACGGGTTATCTATAGGTTACCACCCTTTTCTAGCCAGGACAGGGGTGATGCCTTTTCTTTTTTTTCGAAAGAAAAGCCACCACCCCTAGTGGGAATCGAACCCACGACCTTTGGCACGGAGTGTTAAGTGCTCACGCCTTAACCCTCACGGCCATCGGGTCTCCCAGATTACATTAGACTTTTTGAAACAAACCAGACTATATGACACACTCTAAATGAAACTAACCCTTAATGTAATCCCCAAAATAACTAATTAATTATAATGGACTGCTTGGAAAACTAATATGTACCCATATATATATATATATATATATATATATATATATATATATTTTTTTTTTTTTTTTTTTCACTTTTTCTTGTTAATGTGAACAAAGAGTGTACTGCTTTATCGACCCCCTGCCAGAAAAACAAACAAGAAAAAGTGAAAAAAAATATATATCGGGTCATCTTTCACAAGAATTAATATATATATATATATATATATATATATATATATATATATATATATATATTAGATGGAACGGCATTTTTCTCCAGCGGTGGTACTCCTCCTCACTTCTTCCCGGAATATTTCGATGGATTCATCTCCATCTTCTTCAGCCAGGTACTTGTGGCTGAAGAAAAATGCCGTTCCATCTAATAATACTATCCCAGCGACGAAAAATAACATCAAGCATATATATATATATATATATATATATACTGTTTTTTTGTTTTTTTGTTGTTTTTTTTAAGTTGAGAAGTTTGTTAATTAAAAGTATGTAGTTTAGTTTAACATTGTAAATATAAAAATTGTTAACTTAATTATGTATATGAAATATAACCTTGCGTTAATATTGTAAATAGGTAAATCGTTAAGTTAATTATAAATATGAGCTCTATACTGTGTATGTTATAGTAAATCTATAGTCTATTTCTGCAAAACCATTCCATAGATCTATCAGCTATCAATGTAAATAATACCCAGATGTAAAGCTCTTGTCGCCGAAGCTGGCAAGTGTCTCAATAAATAAATGAAATTAAATTATTAATGGCGTGAACGACAAATAGCACACAAATGGTCAAAAACTAGCTTATAGACAAAAAAAAAATCTAGAGAAATAAGGCGGAAAATAAAGGAAACTATTCATATTAGTAATAAAATAAATAACAAAAAAAGATTTCTTTTATTAAAAAAAACACATTAATTTTACAAATATTATAGTCTTCTGGTATTGACCGTGTCAGAAACTTCTTTGCCGACGTTTCGCTAGTCATACTGCCAGCTTCCTCAGGGCTTAGTCTGAGAATGAGGATGTTCTTCTAGTTCTACTGTATAAATACCTATCTTTGTAACAGTAGAACTAGAAGAACATCCTCATTCTCAGACTAAGCCCTGAGGAAGCTGGCAGTATGACTAGCAAAGAAGTTTGTGACACGGTCAATACCAGAAGACTATAATATTTGTAATGAATCGGACCGTGGAAGCCTAAGAGTTAAATTAACATTAATTTTGTTTATACAGATAATTAGAAGGGATAAAACAGCAAATATTTAGTTTATGATCAAATACCATAATTTATTTATAAGACAGAAATTGGAAGTTATTATTAGTCATTTTCGCATGATAAAAACATGTTATGTTAAAATAGATTAAAAATATGTAATCTATTCCGCCAAAAAATCAAATAATGAATGATAATCTTAAAATAGAGATTCGAACAAACTTATTGCTGTCAGCTACTAAACGAAAGAACATTTCGTGAACCTTTTACTCAGAAATCCCTCTGCAAATAAAGATTGTAAATAATATTTTGTTTTTCTCATTACTGATAGCTCTTATCTCTATGACATTATATCCCGCTAAAAAAAATATGTTCTAATTTTTTTTCTTCCTCCGCTATGGGCGGCATAAAATTTATAAACAAATATATTTTGTACATAACAAATATTTAGTAGTTTGTAGAGTTTTATTGTTTTCCAACAGCTAGGAAAATATAAACTCACATTTTGTGTGATACAATCACTTTCTTACCTGTTGAGGTTGCTTTATGATTTTTCCCCGCCTTTTTTTATGAGCTAATCAAAAATTATATCTAGGAGTGTTTATGTGAAGATTTTTTTTTTTTTTTTTTTTTTAAATGGGCAAAGAATACGATTTTCCGAGTAAAGTCCCGATGCCGGGTGAACGCGGTACTCCTTTTAAGATATTTTTTTGAGCGAGCATCGATTGATCCCTTTTTAATTCTTAAGTTTTTTTTGGTCCTCCTACAATACATTTCAAAATTAAAACCCTTTTTTTAATCTTTATTAGAAGAAAGCTTGAAAAAAAAAATTAAATAGAAAGAAATGAACATTTCAGACCATTAATATTTAAAGTCGTTTTGGGTCTTTTTTACTTTTCCCACGCCAGTTACTTTTTAGAATAACGTCATAATATTTTGTTACAATATTGTAACAGGTGTTGCTAGGCTACATAAAGTTTATACATGAAAGAGGTTATAGATTATAAGACACGTTCTAGTGTTCAGAAGAAGGTACGAAAACGAAGATATATTTCAGTGTATTCATCATGATGATTAGATAGTTAGCCGTCGAGGTGATAAGTAAAGATGGAATGGTTGGGATTCGGCTAAAGAAACCTCAATATGATTTTGTTTTAAAAAATCTATATTTCGGACGTTAAAAGTGTGTTTTTGCGCCATTACGCAAAAACACACTTTTAACTTCGACGACACGAAAATTCTTTCTACACAACGAAACAAAAAAAGACTACAGATCTCGGAATGTGTACACATAAACTTAAACAAAAACAATATAAACTACAAAACTGACAAACAAGGCATTTCTCCTATGTACGCTAATATTTTCTCCCGACCTCCCACCTGGATTTTCCCATGCCCTGCCCCTTGGGTATCCTTCCATTAACACCTCTTTCTCCTTTCCTGTCATAAACGTGTCATAACATGCTTTTTGATCCTTGCCGACCTTTCTCCCACCACCTGCTGTTTTCAGTTACATATACCCCAGTAGATTCCTTTTTCCTTAGACACTTCCACAATGGTTTCTTAATTGCCTACCTTGGTCTTCCTCAGCCGCTCGGCATTTCTATTGGTATGTAGTATCTTATTTCTTTGTAAAATTAATTAATGTTACTATTAGCTACTATATTTGTCATTGGTATGTAGTTTCTTATTTCTTTGTAAAATCAATTAACGTTACTAATTACTATTAAAATCAATTATTGTACCTATTTACTTTTTCATTCTACTCATTCTAAGAATTTAAGACGATATGTTCTTTTATAAGTTAATTGTATTTATAGTTCTGTTACCTATCACAATTATACATTTTTTTTGTTTCTGTATTAATTTATTTTTTTGTCATTTTAGCTGACGAAGGCTACCAATGAGTAGCCGAAACGTCCGAAATATAGATTTTTTAAAACAAAATCATATTGAGGTTTATTTAGCCGAATCCCAACCATTCCATCTTTACTTATTTCAGTGTATATTAAAATCAATAAAAGCCTATTGGCCTCCGGAATAATCAACCATTTGTATTTTCAAATTTTTTTTTTGTTTACATTTGTTGAATAAATAATTTATTCAAACTATTTATTAGTTTAAACATCTGTTCTTCATAACTATTAACTTAATGATACGATAAATAACTGTTTTAGTAATAAAAGTAACTGGCGTGGGTAAAGTAAAAAAGACCCGACGTTTTCCCAGAACTATGGTTTTCAAATCGGGCGATACTCTGGCGTCTTCAATTCTTGCCCGATCAACTTCAAATTTTAACTGCAGCTTCCTAATGATATTTGCTAGTAAAGTACATTTTTTCGATTCATTGAAATATAACGATTTGATGATTGATTGTCGACGGATTTTTAATAGAAAATGAATATTTGTTCACCATTTTGGAAAAAATTTATATTTCTAAAAAACCCTACTATAGAAAAAAAACTATAGGGGTATATTATTCCCCTAGCAAATGATTGAAGGAGTTCGTTAACCAACAAAATTGGTTCATCTGGAGGGGGGCCAAAAGCTGTATTTCGCCCATTCCGGCCGAAATTATTGTTGTATTGGGACTAAACTCGGAATTCGTTGTGGACATAATAATAGAAAAATATTTTATAAAAATTAAGTAAATCGGTTCATTAGGAGGGAGGGTTTACTCTGCACCCAAATTACCATTTTGCTACTACCAGCCGTAATCTATCTATTCATATAATAAAATTCTAACGGATCGCTGTAAATGGAAGTTATGAGGGGAAAAATACTATTTGGGGCCTTTATCAACGCTATAGTACCCAAGACAATGATTTTTAGAATTTTTGTCTGTATGTCTGCTGTCTGTCAGATACTCTATACACACTAGGATTTAACAATCCCTAACAGGTCAGCTTAGTGGCTTTGTCAGGTATTAGAAATCCTAGCAGCCTGTATGCTTGATCCCCGATGGCTATACCTCTATACACACTAGGGTTTAACAATCCCTAAGAGGTCAGCTTAGTGGCTCTGTCAGGTGTTAGCAATCCTAGCAGCCTGTATGCTTGGTCCCCGATGGCTATACCTATATACACACTAGGGTTTAACAATCCCTAAGAGGTCAGCTTAAGCTTAGTGGCTCTGTCAGGTTTTAGCAATCCTAGCAGCCTGCATGCTTGATCCCCGATGGCTATACCTCTATACACACTAGGGTTTAACAATCCCTAAGAGGTCAGCTTAGTGGCTTTGTCAGGTTTTAGCAATCCTAGCATCCTGTATGCTTGATCCCCGATGGCTCTACGTATAATATCGTGCATAGAAAAGCATTACTGTAAAGAGGATTTTTTTAAATACCCATAATCCTATATAAATCAAAAGATATATCCAAAAATGCTGCCCTAAGTCACTATTCACGCGGACGAAGTTGCGGGCAGATTGTGAAATATGTGTATAAGAACTCTTCATGAACATGTGAGGTATATTTCATACCTTTACTAAAATTACAACACTAACTCATTGTGTTTATAATACTTTTTTAGCATAAATATGCTTTAGTGGTGACTAAACTAGAAAAAACCGTTACAGAAAAGTTTCCGCTGGTGTTCGCGCATCCACAAGGCGTGGCCATGAATGAAATAGACTATGTGTCACATAAAAGTGTCCTAGTGGCCAGGCGCATGCGCAGTGGCCATGTTCGAAAAAGATGACTGTATGTTATAGAGTACATTACATAGGTTTATCGGGTGGACCTAGCGTTACAGAAAAGTGTAACAAGAAAGTGTCCGCTGGTGTTCGCGCATGCGCTGTGGCCATTTATGAAAAAGAAGACAATATTTTATATAGCATATTACATAGGGTTGTCGGGTGGACAAACAGGAGCATATTTATGTTCCTGAATTGGACCAGAAGGCTCTAAACGAAATATTTTTTGTTTTTTTGTTTAAATACTTGTGAGACTGTTAAAAATGTAATAAATATTTATATTTGTGCTAATTACATTTTCATAGCTTCCTTTCTACTGATTGAATTGCCCTCCGGAGCGCGGACTCCTCAAGGTCAGTCCAAGCTTCTGTAAGGTCCTTGTTGGTTCAGAATGTAGCTTGTATGATATCTGGTGCTGATCCCGTCCTCGGAGGTCTGGGCGGTTTCTCCTTGACTTCCAGGTTTGACTCGCACCTTACTGTTTTGGATATCTCTTTGGTGGAGTTGTCGTCTATAGTCGTACTGCTTTGGATTGAAATTGGTAGCGATTCCTGACTTCGGGTCTGATAGCCGAAAGAGTCTACGCTTCGTGTCATTGAAGAACTACTAAAGCAGACTTTTCGTGTATTCTTCTTTCTTCGGTAGCTGCAGTCGATTTCAACTTCTTCTATATCGCCATTGCTGTCCATTTCTTCTTCAGGGCTGAGGTCCTCGTCGTTTTCCACTTCGAAGAGCGGTGTAATTTTGCAACTGCTTTTGCCTCCTTCGTTGACGAGTACCGGAAGTGATACAAACTTCCCTAAGACTTTTTTTCCTGTCCGTTTTGCTTCTGATATAACTTCCTCTCTTTTCCAGCGTTTGGTCTTCTTGAGTCTGCTGTCTAAGATAGCAAGATCTTTGGTATCCTTCAGTATGGAGTATATTGACACATCGCCCATAAGGTCTTTGGAAGAGCGTCTTCTCAGCCGTTCGGATTTCATCTTGAGCATGGCAGAATGAAGTGCCGCGTTGTTGAAGTCAAGCTTGGAGCATCTGACCACAAGGTCCGCGTGAAGCTCTTTGGGCAAAGACCCGTCCTTTTCGAGCAGCGCGAAGGCTACCCGATCTCTGTCGAAATTGGTCATAGCTTCCTGCAAGGTTTCCTGGTAGTGTTCCTCCATCTTGGTCATCTTCCTGATCACCTGCTCCTTGCTGTCCCTCATCTTGACGTACTTCTCGCAGACGCTTGTCGTCAGAGCTTTCTGCTTCAGGTAGAGTTCTCTTACCGCTCGCAGCTCGGTGACTAGAGTCGTTATTTGGTCAGCGTCGTAGGCGAAGTCTACGGCGTAGGTCTGCGTCTTCACGTTTCGACACTCGGTTTTCCACTTCAAGATCTGTTACAAAATTATATTTAAAATATTAATTATTCTTTTTATTATAAGGATATGATACTATAGTCTACCCACAAAGAAAAGAACAAGAAGCGCGTTGCTGGAGGGGAACTAGGCCTTCCCACACATAGGCTGGGTGCAGCGCGTGCGCACTACCTTGGCCTTTTGTTTTCGGGTGGACTATAGTCCACCCGGACTTATTTTCGGGTATATATGATCTTGTAATTTCAATATGGCAGAACGCCGAAACATACGTATACGTCATTATTTTCATACGTTTCAAGCCTCAATGATCGTATTTCATAAACGTTACAAGTAGAAATGTATCACCTTATCGTGAGAATTCTTTCTGCAGGCTTTGCACTGATCTGCTGTTGCCCTTATATCTCTTATATATATATATATATATATATATATATATATATATATATATATATATATATATATATATAAGAGATAAAAATGAATGTCTGGAGCCAACAAACAAGCAATTGACTCTCTCTCTCGGGAAAAGCCAAAATGATAAATAGAAAAGAGTGTGGCACAAGGAGGGATCTCTTAGATTCTTATTTTTTTTTTTCTGTCTTTACGGTGCTTCGACAACTAGGCCATTAGCGCCGACATCCAAGCCGCAACAAGTAATTTTCCCTACGAGCCGTGGGATGAGAAAATTCCTGCCGCCGCAGAACCCACCATCTCCCGGGTATGAAGACTCAAAGTTGCGGGGCACTGGGAACTGTCCCGCAACAATGTTGCGCGTCAGTTTCGGGGCTGTCCCGCAACAATGTTGCGCGTCAGTTTCGGGGCTGTCCCGCAACAATGTTGCGCGTCAGTTTCGGGGCTGTCCCGCAACAATGAATCGCGTCCACACTAGTTAGCCGAACATGTCTCAGGCGCTGGCCACGTAGGTGTTTCTCTATCGATATTACTCTTAATTAAAAATCGAAATATGAAAAAACCAAGAAGGTGGGGCTGTTGAAAATTGTTCAGACCTAACAATAAAGTGTGTAAGCATATTGAGACTTAAAGACGGGATGGGATTTATCAACTTTATAACAATTAGGCCTCAAGATTTTGAGAATCGTTTGGTAAATTAACCAAGGGTGTTTAAAAAAGATACAAACTTTAGAAATTCAATTTCTCCTACCGTAAAACTTGCTACTACTCTCTTTTTTTTTTTTTTGTTTGCTTATGGGTGCTTCTACTGCTAGGGTCATTAGCACCTACTACTCTCTTTCTTTTCTTTTTTATTAATATCTATAATAAATCCTATCTTGATTTAAAGTTGGATACATATGATATCGTCGATACAAATGTAAATTAACGAATATGAAAAAATGCATCTTTCATTGTCCATCTTTGATAATTTCTGCTGGACTTATTTACAGCAAATTCTTCAATCTGACTTCACTCTATTAAAGGGAAAGTATTCCACTATCAAGAGGCCAAATCTGCCGAATATTTGACTGTCCAAAAAAAAGTTATGAATAAATACTTCTCCACTATGAAAAGTGGTGATTTACATATTCGTTAGTTTGCATTTGTATCGACGATATTATGTATTTATTTAAATTTTAACTAAATATAATGATCTATTTTGAAGCCCTAAATAAATTTATTTCAACATAGTATTTATTTTAGTTATTAATAAAAAAGAAAAGAAAGACAACGCTAAAAATATATTTTTATTTGTACTTATTTTCATGGGTGTATATGAGGGGGGCTCAGAGGGCTGTCGTAATAACCTTATTTATGATATTAAATTATAATCAGAGCAACTTGAGTGAATTTCTAAGTCCTCTTTTAACTTTTTTGTCATATCAGTCGCCTACATATTGAGTGTAATTGAACCATAAGTCCGTACGGCGAACTGCCTGGGGCTGATTCTACACTTGCGGCTGCTCCGGAACACGTCCACACTGGTAATGTTGCGCAACAATGTATCCGTGAGTCCCGAACCGGCGGGACTCAGATACTTGCATCACCTAGACCCGCAATACACTCCTGATACACGGGGACATGTTGTGCGGCAGAATCGCAACAATCCAGATTCAACCGAGATTCAGCTCTGCAACAATGACCCGCAATAATGAATCCCAGTGTGTTCTAGGCTTAAGGCGCTAGCCACTAGATCACGAGAGACCCCCCACTTAGATTCTTATTTCTACGAGTTTTTATGCAAGTAATAACAATTTATTATAGACATGGCTGCTTTTTTCCCAGTTTAAATCATTTAAATTTACCTGTATTTTTGCTTAACCATTCATATCCCACTACTGAAACAGTGTCACTCTTGACTACGTAGAGGGAATAGCAGTAAGACAGGAAGAGTGACACAAGTTCCCTCTGGTGTAGAAGCTCTGAAGCTAGGTACATACAGTTTTGATGGTTCATAAAGAGATATTTACCATGTCTTTCAAAGTCAGAACTGATAAACACCGATTTTTGAGTAGTGTCACTTTAGAAATACTAGTGCGATATGTTAATTAAAGCGATTACTTTTAAAGTAATCATTTGGCGATCAAACGTAACTGGCAGCCTTACTGTAAAAACTCTCAAAATAGTGTCAGGAAAAAAATTTTGTTTAACAAACTAAACCTATTAAACTAAAATTATATATATATTTTTTTTTATTATTATTATTGATTATTACAACAATATGAGTTAACATATTTCTAGTAATATTGCTGGTTCAGTTATAATGACATTGTGAGGCTTGACGTGGGAATATGAACAATTTTTTTTTTTTTTTTTTTTATTATTGATTATTACAACAATATGAGTTAACATATTTCTAGTAATATTGCTGGTTCAGTTATAATGACATTGTGAGGCTTGATGTGGGAATATGAACATTTTTTTTTTTTTTTTTTTATTATTATTGATTATTACAACAATATGAGTTAACATATTTCTAGTAATATTGCTGGTTCAGTTATAATGACATTGTGAGGCTTGATGTGGGAATATGAACAATTTTTTTTTTTTTTTTTTTTTTTCTTTTTTTTATAATGACATTGTGAGGCTTGATATTCCCACATCAAGCCTCACAATGTCATTATAACTGAACCAGCAATATTACTAGAAATATGTTAACTCATATTGTTGTAATAATCAATAATAATAAAATTATATAAAATGAAAATGCGTAAAGAAGAGAAAATGTTTTTGATTGAAAATATGAAAATTGATGTTAAGATCTTCAACACTTTAGAGTAATGTTTTGTTCTTAAAGGTATTTAATATCTTTGTAAAATATTAAAAATAGAATTTACATCGTCAATTTCGTGATTCTTTCATTAATTTGATTGTTATTTATGACACCGAAAAACTCTGTTTACACTCTCACAGATAATAAATTCAACAATTGTTTTGTTTATATATTTAAATTTTAACGTCCATTATAATTAACTGAGAATTTTAGGACGGATTATCTACAGGATACCACACTTTTCTAGCCAGGGTAGGGCTGATGCCTTTTCTTTTTTCTAAAGAAAAGCCACCACCCCTAGTGGGAATCGAACCCACGACCCTTGGCACGGTGTGTAAAGTGCTCACGCCTTAACAATCACGGCCACCGGGCCTCCGCTTGTATACTTAAACTCGCCCAAATACTTCAAGATATTACGGGAAGGAGAGAAATTCCCCGCCAAAACCTTGTGATATGTTATCTGAAATATTTAATGAACGAGTCGTTCTTACGTTTACGTAACTAGATTTCTGCTGTTCGTAAAACGACCTCTCGAAGTTCAGCTGTCTTTCAAGATCTCTAAGTTTCAGGCTGACATCTTCTAGTTTCTTTCTCAGCAGTCCGTTCTCGGTAGTTAGTTTACCAAGTCTGAAATTAATAAAACTATATACAACACAATTATTATTAACACTTTACCTGCTGACTACGAGATAACTCATAGTTTGGACGAATTTCCATTATTTGGAGGGTTCAGAGCTACAACTAGACCAAGTCCATGTTATACAGTTTTCAGAAAATTCGTATTATTCGCTTTAATTGCTGAGACGTTGTAGAAATCCTATTGACCAGTATAAGTCTTAAAAAGATTTGAAATTAAACACTGGCATTATTTATGTATAGGCTTGTTCATAAAAAAGTCATAACTTGGACTTGGCTTACTTATGCCCTGAAAATAAATAAGAATGACTTCCAGATGTGTTGCAAGAACTGGTGACAAATAATGAAGTTAGGACTTAGTCTCCTGTAGCACTGAAAACAGCCATTCTAGTAATACTCTTCAATCCCATTACAACATAAAATGCCAAAAATGGACTTGGTCTAGTTGTGCTCTGAAACCATCCCATTGGGCTCGAACTGTGTCTCAGACACTCAAACCTCATCGAAATTAATTATAAGGTACTTCCCGACAAGCTAGAAACTTGAAATTTGGCAGGATGATAGATATTAAGGTTATATTAAAGGGAAAATTAAAAAAAAACAAACAAACCCGAAAACATTGTGTTTAACGCCGCCCCAGGGGGGGGTTTGTTTTGTACTTATTGTGCCATCGGAAACGTATAGTGCATGAACACCAGGTACTGCGCGTAGGCGAAAAGTGCAACAAAATATGATTGACCCGAGAAAAGTGATTTATTCAGGAGCCAACAATTTTTAACCTTTAAGTACTGACGTATGGTCCCTGGAACCTTATGGTAGCCATTTCTAGAAATGCCCAGATGATCGGTGCTCTCCCTCACTCTTACGCAGTGTATTGCAGTCTATTAGCTGTTTGTCTGTCTGTTCCTTATACAAATCCACACCGTCTGACCGATTTTGACCAAACTTGACATGCATGTAGGTCTTGATCTAGGGAGTGTCTTAGGCTAGGTCAAAAACGTCTACCAGCTGTCTGTCTGTATGTTTGTTCCTTATACAAATACACACCGTTTGACCGATTTTGAACAAACGTGGCACACATGTTGGTCTTGATTCGCGGAGTGTCATAGGTTAGGTCAAAAACGTATACCAGCTGTCTGTCTGTCTGTATGTTTGTTCCTTATACTAATCGACACCGTCTGACCGATTTTGACCAAACGTGGCACACAGGTAGCTCTTGATCTAGGGAGTGTCTTAGGCTAGGTCAAAAACGTCTACCAGCTGTCTGTCTGTATGTTTCTTCCTTATACAAATTCACACCGTTTGACCGATTTTGACCAAACTGGGCACACGGGCAGGTCTTGATCCGGGGAGTGTCATAGGCTTGGTCAAAATTGTCTAGGACTCACAGTTCGGAGGTCACGGGTTCGAAACTGTAAACCCGAACAGCTACAGATTCGCGTTATTAGATTTTAATATTACTTATTTGGTTTCTAATTTATTTTTGATTCCCTAGATGCAGAAAGGAGATGTAGCATGGCACGCCGGGTAACAGATAGTTCATAATAATAATCCTATTAAATAACACCACTAAAAAAAACCCGTGTGATTAAGTGTTGTAGCGGAATTTGCCAGATTCCCGAGGATGTGAATGGAAAACCTCCTGACCTATATTGGGTTCGGATATTAATTCTTACGATTAAAGAGCTTTATCTAAATTGCACACGATATCGGTGTCTAAACAGCGGGTGGATTTGCAATCTGGGTTACATGTATTTCATGAATGGTTTTTGTAATTCATATTTCTATTCATTTTAGCGCGGTTCCTCCCTCCCCCATAGGGAGGAACCCCGCTTATAGGGTTGATACAATGAAACAATCCGGAAGTGGCGACTAGAAAATTTCGCGTTTCAGAACCCCTAGAGACCGAAAATAACGGTGGTTCAAATTTGTATATATATATATATATATATATATATATATATATATATATATATATATATGTGTTTATTTATTTATACATATATATATATATATATATATATATATATATATATATATATATATTTGTCTGTTCGCTCTCTAGATAGAAGACGAATGGTCCGATTTTGATGAAATTTGGTACAAAAATCCTTCGTCCAATTTGAAAGGTCAAGTTCGTTAACCAGCAAAATCCGCCTACTGGAAGATGGCGTTTGGAGCGAAATTCGCGCAAAAAAAATCGTAACGCTTACGTTTTTGAGTTCATAAGCTTCTAAGTACTCGTTTTATATGATTCCTGGGCTAGGAAAACGAATGAAACCATTTTCAAGGCGATAGCTTTAACCGTTTTTTAGAAAATTGGAAAAATATTTTTTGAATACCGTTTTTGGTTTGGGTACTTAGAATCATGGGATTCAGTTGAAACATTTTCTGCATGTTCTACTTTCATCAAAACTAATATGTTGAAATTTTGGTTACGTTTGGAGTTAAGGAAGGGTTAGAATAAAATATTTTATTAACAGACATAAAAAGTTTTAGTAACTTTGTTTACTTTCATTAATATCTCGAAAAAGGTTGAGAATCTTGGTAAACGGAAGCGTACCATTAGAAAGCTTATTAAATGCTCTAAAAAAAAGGTTCTAATGAAAGTTTTGATTAGGCGATGTCAATCGGAGAAATAAGAGCTTAAAACTTTAAAGTAATTTATTTCGCTTATTCGAACTGTTCTTTTTGTCTGTTTTTTATTCCTTGTTATTTTTTAATTGCTTATTGTTGGATAATGTATTTGAAAATAAAACAGGTTAAGAAAAATAAGAAAAACAATTTAATGTTAGAGATATGGATTTCCAAGATATATAGCTTTTCAACTGCCTAGCATCCTTCCTAGGGAGGGTTCTTTGTCTTTGATTTTGGTACTTAGAATTATGGGATACAGTTGAAACATTTTCTGCATGTTGGAGTTTCATCAACACTAATATGTTGAAATTTTTGTTACGTTTAGAGTAAAGGAAGGGTTAGAATAAAATATTTTATTAACAGAGAAAAAAAGTTTTGGTAACTTTGTATAATTTCGTTAGTATCTCGAAAACCGTTGACAATCTTGTGAAGCGGAAGATTACCATTCGGAAGCTTACTAAATGCTCTACAAAAAAGGTTCTGAAGAAAGTTTTAATTAGGCGATGTCAATCGGAGAAAAAAGTGCTTAAAGCTTTAAATTAATTGATTTCGTTTATTCCAATGGTTCTTTTTGTCTGTTTTATTTCTTGTTATTTTTTAATTGCTTATAGTTGGATAATGTATTTGACAATAAAACTGGTTAAGTAAAATAACAAAAACAATTTATTGTTAGAAATATAGATTTCCAAGATTCCAAGACCTTGTCACTAGCGGGTCTGTTTCTAGTGTAGCGGACCCTTCCAGGTAAGATTGTAAATCATGACCTTTCAAGACTTTACTACTCACAGGAATGGCGTTAGTGACCTTAAGGGTTGACACGCCATCATAATAATTAATTTAAAAAAAAAGACTGGTGGAACCAAAATAATAACTGCTTCTATTTTAATCTTTCCAAATTAGACTAGGGATATGAACGGAACCGCGCTAAGATAATGCAGTCCTGCGAGACGGACTTTTTTTTCTATTTAGTTCGTAATTGCTGTCTTTAAAGGTTGTATTATTAATTTCCTCCCCATTATTTACTTATAAACATCAATTTGTATATCTAATATATAAAATTCTTGTGGCACAGTTTTAGTGTTTATACTCCTCCGAAACGGCCTAACGGATTTTGAGAAAATTTAATATGTGTATTCCGTAGGTCTGAGAATAGGGTTATAACTAGAGCCCGGAAGTTAGGCAAAATGCCTTTTTTATCTGAATGGATATATTGAAGAATCAGATAGAAAGAAATATGTTTACATGCATTTAGGAAGTGTAGAGACAACTTCAATTTTGCCTATTTTGGCTATTTTAAGATTTAAAGGCTTTTTTTTGCCTTTTTTTGCCTTTTTTGCTCGTTATGCAATTTTTTTCTGCGATTTAAACATTTTAAAAAGCACATAACGAATTCCGAATTTCAGTTCGTCGAAAACAAAAAAGGTTTCACAAATTAAATTACATTTTGCCGCCACAAATATCAATTCGAAAGCTTATTTTCCCAACCCTGGGAAAATCACTAAGCTTATCAGCGAGTACGAGTAACTGTTATAAATCACTACTGCTACTTCAATAGTAACTGGATGTGGTCTTCGCAAAAAGACCTGCATCTTGTTGTTGCTTGTAAGAAGGGAAATTAAGAGTAAGTAAACTAATTCTGTGATAAATTGATAATAAAGAAATGAATGAGTATTTAAAATACATATTTTCATTAATAATGAGTGAGATTCCTCTTTGCCTTCACTCCTAATAAATGCCTATTTTAATTACAATACTGCCTATTTTCAGTATTTCAACTGCCTTTTTGCCTGCCTATTTTAACCAAAAATAAATGCCAAACTTCCGGGCTCTAGTTAAAACTAATTTATATACACCTAAGTGATAAGGGGACCCCACCCCAAAAAATATATTTTTTTTTTGCACAAAATGAAAACCCTAAATTTTCAACCTTCTATCACCAATTCCTATTTTATAATAACGATATTAGTACTTTAATTACAATAAATAAATTTTAATTGTTTATTTTAATTTTAACGCCCATTATTATTAACTATGAATTTTTGGACGGGCTATCTATAGGTTACCACCCTTGTCTAGCCGGGATAGGGCTGATGCCTTTTCTTTTTTCTAAAGAAAAACCTCCACCCCCTAGTGGGAATCGAACCCACGAACCATGACACGGAGTGTTAAGTTCTTACGCCGTAACTCTCACAGCCACCGGGCCCCCCCCCAAAGTAATAAACCAAAGTCAAAAACCAAACGAACGAGCCTTCCACAGTGACCGCAGTCCACGCTAACTCACGACTGACAAGAGACCTCGAACTTTGTAATTTGTGGAGCTTACTGCGTAACTGTGCGTGCAGTCGTCGAAATAAATCCGATCCGTCGGACAGATTCCGTCCGGATGCACCACGGAGTCCTCACGTCTCAGTACTAGACATGCGCGCCGCGCCGGCGCCGCTACGCCACGCCGGGTTTTGAGTGGCGCGCCGCCGCCGAGCCTAGTCACTCGGCGCGCCGATTTCGTTGGCAATATTGGACGAAAGGGTGTAGCGGGTGGGTTAGGGTAGGAAAACAGCGAGTGTACTGCGTGGTAACCTGCCGCCATTTTTGGCTTACCTTCTCTTCGAGTAAACGCTTGTGTGTTGTGCTATTTGATTGGAAAAAAGCGGAAAATAAAATAATTTTAGGTATATAAAAATGGTATTTAACTCAAAAAATAAAGCCTGCTTTTGTGGGAGATATTTTGAGAACCTCGCAATTGAAGAGAAAAACAAAAGGCTGACTCGCAGGAACTGTGTCATCAGGAACAAAGTGGGGAGACCAACAATTTAGTGTTCCAGATCCCCCACTCCTGTTACTCGGTGCGCTTAATAAAAAGGCTTAAAACTCACCATTTTGCTTCTAATGTTTACCATTTTTATCCCCCACCCCGGTATGCCCTTCTCGGATGTGTCCCGGTTTCACTTACCAAAAATATGGCAAGCCTATATATATATATATATATATATATATATATATATATATATATATATATATATATTTAAATTGTAACGTCTCCCTTGGGCGTTAAAAAAAATAGCCCACGCCGCGCGCGCCGCCGCCGCCGACCATTTTAGTCCAGCGCGCCGCCGCCGGAAAATTCAGCCTCGGCGCGCATGTCTACTCAGTACACACGGTTTAATTTTCAAGACAGAAATTTATGTCATTTACCTAATAGTTCTGCAAAAGAATGAAAATGAACTTGATTTTTATAATGTTTTTCTCATTAATGATTTTTTTTTAATTTAAATTTTAAGGTCCATATTTATTTTTTATTCATTTATTTAATTATAGAGTCCCGCAACTTAGGCAAGAAACTCTTTAAAAGCAGTCAACTGATAAACATGTCTTAGTACCTACCAATAAAACATGAACAAAAATACAACAAATAAATAAATGAGAAAGAAACTAAAGAAATAGATAACTGTAACTAAGAAAAGAAAAATATAAAATAAAAACATAAATATATATATATATATATATATATATATATATACATATATAATATAAGACTCTGACCGTTAAACATATACTTACCAACTGCAGACAGCGCAATAACCTGACCATACCTTACCACTTACACGACATACTGACAGAAGGTAGCCCACACATTAGTACACTACTCAGGTATCTAAAACACACAAAGTTATACTCCAAAATGTAAATAACTTTTATCCCTTTGAATGTATATATATATATATATATATATATATATATATATATATATATATATATATATACATATATAATATATATATATATATATATATATATATATATATATACATTCAAAGGGATAAAAGTTATTTACATTTTGGAGTATAACTTTGTGTGTTTTAGATACCTGAGTAGTGTACTAATGTGTGGGCTACCTTCTGTCAGTATGTCGTGTAAGTGGTAAGGTATGGTCAGGTTATTGCGCTGTCTGCAGTTGGTAAGTATATGTTTAACGGTCAGAGTCTTGTTACAATATCTACAAGTTGGTCTGTCCTTTCTGTCTAGTAGGTAGGAATGGGTAAGTAAGGTATGGTCAGGTTATTGCACTGTCTGCAGTTGGTAAGTATATGTTTAACTGTCAGAGTCTCGTTACAATATCTACAAGTTGGTCTGTCCTTTCTGTCTAGTAGGTAGGAGTGGGTAAGTAAGGTGTGTCCAATACGAAGCCTGGATAGGATGACTTCGTCCCGACGAGAGAAGTATTCATTTTTCCAGGCCTTCGTTGTATTTTTAATTTCCCTCAACTTGGCTTCAGTTTTTAGCCACTCACTTTTCCAATTTAAGGTCCATATTTAAATATCACCAAATAATGGGCCGCATTACAGACAAGTTTCCACCTATCTGGCAAGGATAGGACTGTTATCTTTTCTTTTCACCCAAAGTTGAGAATCGAAACCGTAACCTAGTGCACTTTTAGCGCGGTTCCTCCCTCCCCCATAGGGAGGAACCCCGCTTATAAGGTTGATACAATGAAACAATCCGGAAGTGCCGACAAGAAAATTTCGCGTTTCAGAACCCCTAGAGACCGAAAATAACGGTGGTTCAAATTTGTATATATATATATATGTATATATTTATATATATATATATATATATATATATATATATATATATATATATTTGTCTGTTCGCTCTCTAGCTCGAAGACGAATGGTCCGATTTTGATGAAATTTGGTACAAAAATCAGTCGTCCAAGATGAAAGATCAAGTTCGTTAACCAGCAAAATCCGCCCACTGGAAGATGGAGTTTGGGGCGAAATTCGCGCAGAAAAAATCGTAACGCTTACGTTTTTGAGTTCATAAGCTTGTAAGTACTCTTTTTATAGGCTTCTTGGGCTAGGAAAACGAATGAAACCATTTTCAAGGCGATAGCTTTAACCGTTTTCGAGAAAATTGGAAAAATAGTTTTTGAATACCGTTTTTAATTTGGGTACTTAGAATCATGGGATTCAGTTGAAACATTTTCTGCATGTTCTACTTTCATTAAAACTAATATGTTGAAATTTTGGTTACGTTTGGAGTTAAGGAAGGGTTAGAATAAAATATTTTATTAACAGACATAAAAAGTTTTGGTAACTTTGTATATTTTCCTTAATATCTCGAAAAAGGTTAAGAATTTGGTAAACGAAAGAATACCATTAGAAAGCTTACTAAATGCTCTACAAAAAAGGTTCTGATGAAAGTTTTGATTAGGCGATGTCAATCGGAGAAATAAGTGCTTAAAACATTAAAGTAATTGATTTTGCTTATTCGAACTGTTCTTTTTGTCTGTTTTTATTCCTTGTTATTTTTTAATTGCTTATAGTTGGATAATGTATTTTACAATAAAACAGATTAGGCAAAATAAGAAAAACAATTCATTGTTAGAAATATAGCTTGCCAAGAGAAAAAGATTCGTTGACGTCTTTTGAATATTTTCAATTGCCTTTATGCTGTTGGTTTTTTTATTTTATTTTTTAATTGATTTTATCTGTAGAATTATTACTATAGTAAAAGAACACAGGAATGTGTGAAAATATTTGATATTTTCCAATTCATTGAAACGTATGAAATGAAGTATCGGTAGAAGAGGATTCTAGGGTCTTGCGGACCTGACCCCAGGTATAGCCAGCCGTAAAACCCTTTGAACAAAGGCCGAGGAAAATATTATCTGTTTCTATTCTATGCTTTTCAAATGAGAATAGGGATATGAACAGGAACCGGGGTCTCCCGTGGTCTAATGGCTAGCGCCTTGGATTCATAAGCGGGAGATGGTGGGTTCGATTCCCAACCTCCGGCAGGAATTTTATCATCCCACGGCTCGCTGGTAAAATTCCTCGCTACACCCTGGATGTCGGCGCTAATGACCTAGATGTAGATGTGCAGTAAAAAAAAAAAAAAAAAAAAAAAAAAAAAAAAAAAAAAAAAAAAAAAAAAAAAAAAAAAAAAACTGGAACCGCGCTAAGATGACGCAGTTCCTGCGAGTCGGACTTTTTGAGGTTACAAAATCGAGTTTAAAAAGTATTTATAAACATTATGAGTAGCCTCGTGGCCCGGTGCACACTGAAGAAACTGGTTTCATGAAACTCGTTAAATCGGTTTCCTATTGCTTCAGTTTCACGTTTTATCAGTGGATCTTCTAGCTCTAATAAGCAATCAAATACTGGCGTCGACATCATAAAAAAATCCTTAAATTTATCAGGATCTCTGTTTTAGTTTGCGAGCTACAACAAAACAGCTCTGTTGCCGATCCCTAATCATCGGATGAACCCAGAACTTGCGTTTTTGGTATAAGTGAAGTTTCACGTCCTCGAAACCAATTTCTTTCAAATGTTGTACAATAACGTATTTTGATGCACTCAACACGAATACGTTAAAAAAAAACGTCGGATTTAACTAGGAAAGAAGTTATTAATCACTAAAGTTCAATGTTATGAGAGCTAATGTAAACAACTAAATTTGTCTAGGAGGATTTGAAGAACGTCTAGGACGAGGCATACATGCTAAGCGTTTCCGCTCGCTACGCTCGCTCAAGAAGATAACAAAACCCCAGTCAATCCAACTCGCTAAAATTAATAGAATCCTATTAATTTTAGCGAGTTGGATTGACTGGGGTTTTGTTATCTTCTTGAGCGAGCGTAGCGAGCGGAAACGCATAGCACGTATGCCCTTAAGCGACAGGTGATGATGCCCTTAAAATTGACAATATTTTCGAATAAATGGTTTCTGAACATTTCAAATGAGAGTTCTCTGTTTCCCAATGTTACATATCTGCGCATGCGCGTGTTTACAAATACGCTGATGACGCCTAGTTTTATAACCTTCCTAACTTTAGTGCTTAATATTATATTCTATTAATTTTAACGTGTTGGATTGACTGGGGCTTTGTTATCTTCTTGAGCGAGCGTAGCGAGCGGAAACGCATAGCATGTATGCCTTAAAGTCGTCATTTATGCCTTAAAGTCGTCCCAAATTTAGTTGTTTACATTAGCTCTCATAACCCGCATAACAGTGAACTTAAGTGCTTAATAACTTCTTTCCTAGTTAAATGCGAAGTTTTTTTTATCGTATTCGTGTTTAGTGCATCAAAATACATTATTGTGCAAAATTTGAAAGAAATCGGTTTGGAGGGCGTGAAACTGCATTTTTTACCTTTATTCTGTGTACAGGCTTTAATAATATAGGTTTCATGTTACCAGTTTCTTCAGTGTGCACAGGGCCTTATGGCTCAAGAGTTTTTTTGTTTTTTTTCAAGGCTTCTGCATTCCCTGCCCGATAATGTTTTTCAGAAATGGGTCGTACTCTATAGATAACCCGTACTGAATATCTGTTTTATGTATAACTGGATGTTAAAATTTAAATAATGATATTACCACATGATATACATAGCTTGTTCTTACTTTCGTTCGTACTTGTTCTGCATCGCTACGACATCCCTGGTCGACGAATACACCCCTTTGAAGAGATCGGTCTCAGACCTGGCTTTAGGAGTCTCCTTGAACCTCCCGATGATCGCTCCGACGTCTAAAGATATCGCACTCTCTACAGCCATCGCTCGTACGACGCTCTTCGGTACTAGCGATCTGGAACCATCCGATCTCAGGAGAGCTGTCGTAGTCTGCTGTCTCCATCGCCTCTTGTTCGAACCCTGCCCAGGTCTTCCGGAGTATCGCTGCTGTCTCTGTCCTCCGTGGAGATCTACTCTTCTTCCGACGATCACACCGGTCATAAGCGAGCGAAGCTTGTACTTCTCTAACGACCCTATCTACTGAATAAAGCATTAAAACATGAATCTAATTGCATTAGTTATTTCGCAGTCGCTTTAATAACATACTTCTCCCATATGCTCAATATGGACCACAGTTATAACCTTTATTCTATTGGTCTTCATATTATTTTATGGGGTTCATATGAAAGATTTTGATATATGTACCGCCGAAGCGAGCGATGGAGGCCTGGTGGCCGTGAGTGTTAATGCGTGAGCACTTAACACTCCGTGCAAAAGGTCGTGGGTTCGATTCCCACTATGGGGTAATGGCTTTTCTTTAGAAAAACAAAGAAAAGGCATCAGCCCTATTCTGGCTAGAAAAAGGTGGGAACTTATAGACAACCCGTCCTAGTATTTCGTAGTTAATAATAATGAACGTTAAAATTTAAAAAATAAGAAAAACAATAGAGCGGTAACCTATAGATAACCCGTTCTAAAATTCGTTGTCAATAATAAATGTACGTTAAAATTGATATTAAATTCATATGTACGAAATATGGCTCAAAGAAGTTAGTTATAAATTTTAACGGCTATTTTTTATTAACTAAGAATTTTAGGACGGGTTATCACCGCCCTTTTCTAGCCAGGATAGGGCTGATGCCTTTTCTTTTTTCTAAAGAAAAGCCACCACCCCTAGTGGCAATCGAACCCACGACCTTTGGCTCAGAGTGTTAAGTGCTCACGTCTTAACCCTCACGGCCATCGGGCCTCCGGCTCAAAGAAGTGAAAAGAGAGACATTTATTTATGTGTTGTGGACTAGATAATCGATTCTAATACAAAAAAGTCCGTCACGCAGGAGCTGCATAACTAAGCACTTTCCTCAGAATTTGGGTAGTGTAGACTGCTTTCTAGAACAATTTGCTTAAAATATCCTACATAAATAAAATAAAAACGTGAATAGTTCTCATTTTGTAATGAGTAACTGATCAACTACGTAATAAATACAAAAATCCTCATATTATCGTATTTTGATCTAACGCAGAAACAGGATACAGTCACTCTAGTGGTAGAAAGCGCTCCTTGCGGCGGCTTTGTGAACCTACGTCTGCCGGCTTTTCTATTCAAATATATTACAAATTAAACCCCCGCTTTCCGATTGACCGATTCAGCTCATTTTTACAACACTTCTTTCTCATGAGGTACCCACGACGTATACCGCGTTTCGTTACAATACAGCAGAAATTACGACCGGTATGAGTATATTAGGAATTTGGGTCCGGAGTAAACCCCCCCTTCTAATGAACCGATTTAGTTTATTTTTACAACACATATTTACCTGTGGATTAGCACTACGAATACCGAGTTTCGTCGAAATATACCAACAAATCACGGCTGGTAGTGGCGAATTGGTATTGTGGGTCTGGAGTAAACCCCCCTTCTAATGAACCGATTTAGTTCATTTTTATATCTCACTTTTCTCTCTATATTACCACTACGAATACCAAGTTTCGTTGAAATATAACAAATATTACGGCTGACATAGTCAAATAAGTGTTTTGGGTTCGGGGCAAACCCCCCCTTCCGGTGGACCGACTTTAGTGGTTAACGAACTCGTTCAATCGTTTGCTAATTGAATGCTATATACCAAGTTTCGTGACGAAAAAACAAAAACTCTGGCCGCTATCGTGTTAACAGACACATATATATATATATATATATATATATATATATATATATATATATATATATATATATATATATATATATATATATATATATATATATATATATATGCATATATATATATATATATATATATATATATATATATATATATATATATATATATGCATATATATATATATATATATATATATATATATATATATATATATATATATATAGATATATATAAATTTTAACGGGGGTCATTTTCGGTGTCTACTAGGTAGGATCGATAAAGATTTGAAGAAATTTTTCAAAAATTCCGTCATGAGTCCAACCTCAATAGCTACTTTCCTTCGGAGGAAAGTGCTAAAATGACGGATGAGATTTGCTGAGTGGTTGGAATTCAAAAATCGGGCGCATAAAAAAAAATACTTTTATCTTACATTGTTCAATAATTTCACTGCGTGACAAGGGTCGCGGGTTCGAATCTCACTAGGGGTAGTGGCTTCTTTTTTTAAAAAAAAAAAAAAAGAAGAGGCATCAGCCCTATCCTGGCTAGAAAACTTATAGATAACCCCACCTAAAATTCGTAGTTAATAATAATGGACGTTAAAATTTAAATAAATGTACACCGAACTACTTGAAATTCTTGTTTCATTATAATTTGTCGTCAATCATAATTTTAGGACGGGTTATCTATAGGTTATCACCCTTTTCTTGCCAGGATAGGGCTGATGCCTTTTCTTTTATCGACGGACTGTTAAGCGCTCACGCCTTAACACTCATCATCAGGCTTCCCAACTGTTAAGACTCGACCAAATCCGAGTAACAAACTTAGAACCTCTTCTAATTCCTCCTTTGCCCCAGACTACTGCCCGGACGCCGCGTCTAATTCCGACTACGGAGAGAACCCAAAAAAAGCTGCTGTTGGTGTTTTTAAACGGTTCGTAAATAAAACGTTGTGATCTTTTTTTAAACACCGGACTGCTTCTCTCACTCCCCTGTATCTGCATTCTTAGTCCGGTCTTCTTCTCTTTCTATTATATCCTGTCCGGTCTCGGTTCTTCAATGGATTATAGTATTCAATCTCTTATAGGTCTTATCATTGAATTGTTTCATTTTTAATTACTAGTTTCCCCAAAGAGAGGAAACAAATGTACGAGTATTCTTCAATTGATCCTTTTCTTAATCTTCGTATTTTCCTGCTAGGCGGAAGGTCAAATAATAAAAACTTCACCACTCAGTTTCAACAACTTTACATGTTTCACACCTTTTTTGGCGCCTCTTCAGGGGAAATAGTTACATATATAAAACCTACAGCCTCAATCTGAGGAGGATAACCTTCCATCAGTACGGCCACGTCTAGAATGATCATGGTCTGAAAGAATCCAACATGGCGAAATATAATCAGCTGATCCATAAGCGGATTATATTTCGCCATGTTGGATTCTTTCAGACCATGATCATTCTAGACGTGGCCGTACTGATGGAGGGTTATCCTCCTCAGAATGGCTGTAAGTTTTATATATGTAACAATTTCCCCTGAAGAGGCACCAAAAAAGTTCTGAAACATGTAGGGAGGTAATAAAGTTGGTGAAACTGAGTGGTGAAGTTTTTATTTTTTGACCTTCCGCCTAGCAGGAAAATACAAATGTATGAGGTCAACTCGATGACGCAATGCCAAAACTGATGATGAGGAATCTCGACGTTAAACAATCCATAGTTACGACAATATATATATATATATATATATATATATATATATATATATATGTAAATTCTTTTTTATCCTAGGAGGCATGGGGTCATTAAAGCAGTCTTCCCTTTTTTTATACTACTTTATTTATTGGGCCCGACATGTTTCGTGCGTCTTTTCTTCGCACCTCTTCAGGGGCACTTCTACAACAAAATATCATTTTTTAGAACATCCACAGAAACCTTTTTTCTATTATATTAAAACTATCAATGTTCCACAAAATGCATTGAAAAAATTATCATGCTCCCTTAAATATTACCCCTAGCCTAAATATTGCAATAATTATAACTAAATTACATATTTTTTATAAAAGGTGTTGAGTCCTACCTAGCAAGGAAGTCCTCCCGTTACCAAGTACTCCCTCTGGAGTCCGGCTTAATACTAACCATGTAAGTGGATTGCCAAAATGGCCCTGTCGTTATCTGTCCTTAGTTGTTGTCCTAGTTAAGTCTACTCGTCAAATATTTTTTTAAAATTTTTGGGTATTAATCTTCATAGAAAATTTGGTGTACATTTTTCAGATCAGTTCTTTTATTCACTGCTATTTTCGAATTTTTTAAAATATAAATATTTTCTTTTATTTTTATTTTTAGGGTATTTCTTTCCTTATATAATATTTTGAATTCTTTAAAATTTGAAACTGTTTTTTTGTTATTGCATGATCCGTCAATGATGTACCGTTTTCTAGTGTGAATATGCATATATATATATATATGGGGTTAGGTTTGCTCAGCAAGCACTTAAGATTTTTATTTTCTAGTTCATGATTGGATTCGGCCTCCCTGACCAACCCAGCCTCAATTAAATTATTAAGTGGTACCTTGGCGCTAATGACTCTAGCAGTCGAAGCAGCAAAGGGGAAAATCTGGCGGTCGGAGCTTAATACTGACCACACTATCTCCCTAGTGTTCCGTATGGTCTTGAATTGGATACATCTATAGTATCTGCTCCTCTTGGCCTGTTACGGGACTGATTTATTATATATATATATATATATATATATATATATATATATATATATATATACTAGCTGACTCGACAAACGTTGTTTTGCCATATAAATTATTTCTAGTAATTGTTTTGGTAATCAAATAAAAAATAACTAACTAATTGTAAGCGTGTGGGGATTTGGTCTATTGCTAAAATAGGAATAGAGCGCTGTTAACGGTGACGGCCTATAAAAATAACAAAACACTAAAAATCCATTTTTTAAAAATGAATTGTGCTTTATTATCTTAACTAATATATTTAAAATTATTATTATTATCTCTTTCACGAATTATGATGATAAAAAAAAACAATATGAATCTCCTAGTGCAATGGAGTGTACGATATTTTTGGTTAGTCCATCTTTAGTCAACACCCTAGGTATCAGCCCTATACTGGCTAGAAAAGGGTGGTAACCTATAGACAACCCGTCCTAAAATTCTCTGTCATGAATAAACGGACGTTAAAATTTAAATAAATAAGGTTTTGTAAATAAATTGTATTAAATTTAATTGTTTTATTATTTCATTTTAAATTTGTATATTCAACCAAGTATATATGTTATTTTTAAGGGGAAAAGTACCAGTATTTTCTTTATTTAATTTAATTTCTAAAAATCTTGTGAGAAGTCGCTAAGATGGTTCCTGCTAGTTGGAGAAATATTTCATTTTTTTTATTGTAACGTCCATTATTATTAACTATGAATTTTAGGACGGGTTATCTATAGGTTACCAACCTTTTGCTAGCCAGGACATGGCTGATGCCTTTTCTTTTTTCTAAAGAAAAGCCACCACCCCTTAGTGGGAATCGAACCCACGACCTTTGGCAGAGTGTTAAGGAGACCTATTTGATGTTCCTTACCGCTTGAGCTCGGTATCTAAACAATAATATTCGTGTTGATTTTCCTCTTTTTGTTAATAGCTTTAATGAAAATGATCTTGGCTTTGGAGATGGTGTCCTATTGATTTAAGTGACTGGTTGCCTATGTGAGATTATACACGTGTTTCTAAATTAAGCACTCTATATGTGTTATCAGCAAGTTTCGTCATGTGTAACCTTATCACTAGAAATGTCAATGTTATTCATGGTATTTTCGCTCGCTTAGTCATTGGTCGTAGAAATAACCTCATTTAAGGTAATTCTTCATGACATTAATAATAATTAAAGTATTTCGTAGTTATGACTTATTTGGTGTTCCACTTCTTAGGGGATTACACAAAGGACAGCGTTCGGAATGTTCTGCATTATGTCTGCCAAGGTTGGCGAATGATATGTAAATAAACGTACTTACGCATTAGCTTCAGCGCAGGTTAAAGATACGTCTCATCCCCAGTTACAATTGAGTCCAAAAAATTCCTTGGGTCGGCATTATACTCGCGTAAAAATTCATTGCAGCAGTGATCTCGTTCCTGTTTTTGAGCAGCTGAAAGAATTTTTGGAACCCATCTTGCACTAACCTTGTTCATATGCAAATGTTCTTTGATGATCCACAAAACACTTGTTTTTGAATGCCCTAACCTCGCTGCTATTTCCTTGGTTTTTAGTCGCCGGTCAGACAGCAATTCAGATTCCACAAGTTGGATTGTTTCAGAAGTGACAGCTTCCAATGGGCGACCGGGACGTGGGTCATCTAGACTTTCTCTCCCTAACTTAAATAATTTTGCCTATTCTTTCACTGTGGAATGCGAGGGGGAGGACTGCCCGTATACACGATCCAAGCGCTTTTTAATTTGCGCAGGAGTAAGACCCTCTTTACAAAAGAATTTAATTACCGCACGGTACTCGAGTTTGAACATTGTTAAAATGGGGAGTTTCCTTCAAGGCTGGACACTGACTGACAAGACTGAGGAAGTGCGGGCGATGGGTATGGGGTGAGCAGGCATGGACCTGCATAGGCGTGTAGGTCCCGGCACGTTTGAAGGAGGGGAAGCAGGACAGGCCGGAAACTTATGGACCTTACTACGTGTCACACAAGATTTTTTTTGAGATATTTGTGAAGTATATCTGTTATATTATCTATTTTGAAGGCATTTTTATTTTTAATATGTCTTACCTAGTTTTAAAATTCACTGATGTATGTCTTATTTTAAAACCAATTTACCAATTCAAAAGTAAAAAATAGCATGATCTATTGTGTTTTCTCTACCGGTATATATAGGAAATTTAGAATTTGTAAAATCATCTGTTATCTCAAAATGGTAAAAATAATTATGTGTCTTTTTTCAATACTTGACTCCTCAGCTATCTATGTGTAATGAAAAATAATACATTTACAATACTGTCACATGACCACAGTCATATATTTCATCAGGAAATCTCTCCCAGCGTTGATGAATTCCAAAGAAACGGGAAAACCAAGAAATCCCCCCACCACCTCCCTTGGGTTTCTACTATTACAATCTGGTTCATTCATAAATTTATTATCATGCTTTTTATGGATCGATACATATTGTATTTTAATGTCCGCCTGTTGCTCGATTTATTTATTATACAAAACCATGATCGATAATTTCCTGACGGTGGGGGGGGGGGGGGGGGGGGTCTTTCGCTATTGTCGTACCAGTTCCGTTCGGAAATCATTTTCTCAATATTTTCTCAAATTATCTGTAAAAATTCCGACTCGCAGGAACTGCGTCATCTTAGTGCGGTTCCGTTCATATCCCTAGTGTCAATAGTAGGAAACGGATGATCATGTAAAATAAAATTCAAAATATGTACATATACATTTAACCATTCATAATAAAATATGTAATAAAAAAAGTCCGACTCGCAGGAACTGCGTCATCTTAGCGCGGTTCCGTTCATATCCCTAGTGTCAATAGTAGGAAACGCATGATCATGTAAAATAAAATTCAAAATATGTACATATACATTTAACCATTCATAATAAAATATGTAATAAAAAAAGTCCGACTCGCAGGAACTGCGTCATCTTAGCGCGGTTCCGTTCATATCCCTAGTGTCAATAGTAGGAAACGCATGATCATGTAAAATAAAATTCTAAATATGTACATATACATTTAACCATTCATAATAAAATATGTAATAAAAAAAGTCCGACTCGCAGGAACTGCGTCATCTTAGCGCGGTTCCGTTCTTATCCCTAGACTCATCTGGAATGATTAAAATAGAAACAGTTATTATTTTGGTTCCGCATTTCTTGAAAGGTCTTGATTTATCTGGATGGGTCGGCCAACCCCAGAAAAGCACCCGCTAGGCAGTTGAAAAGCTATATCTTGGAATCCATATTTCTAACATTAAATTGTTTTTCTTATTTTTCTTAAACTGTTTTATTTTCAAATACCCTATCCAACTATAAGCAATTAAAAAATAACAAGGAATAAAAACAGACAAAAAGAACAGTTCGAATAAGCGAAATAAATTACTTTAAAGTTTTAAGCATTTATTTCTCCGATTGACATCGCCTTATCAAAACTTTCTTCAGAACCATTTTTGTAGAGCATTTAGTAAGCTTTCTAATGGTAACCTTCCGTTTACCAAGATTCAACCGTTTTCGAAATATTAAGGAAAGTATACAAAGTTACCAAAACTTTTTATGTCTGTTAATAAAATATTTTATTCTAACCCTTCCTTAACTCCAAACGTAACCAAAATTTCAACATATTAGTTTTGATGAACGTTGAAAATGCAAAAAATGTTTCAACTGAATCCCATGATTCTAAGCACCCAAACCAAAAACCTCATTCAACAACTATTTTTCCAATTTTCTCGAAAACGGTTAAAGCTATCGTCTTGAAAACTGTTTCATTCCTTTTCCTATGCCAAGAAGCCTATAAAACGAGTACTTGCAAGCATATGAAGTAAGCAGAACGATTTTGTTCGCGCGACATTCGCTCCAAAAACCATGTTCCGGTGGGCGGATTCTGCTGATTAACGAACTTGACCTTTCAAATTAGACGGAACCGCGCTAAAAATTGAAAATATGCAGTAAAAAATGCTTAAAACACAATAAAAGTTTGAAAAGAAAAGCATAAATAATAAATAGAATAGAAATGAACATTTTTTTTTAATATTTTGTGAAGAATGTCCACAACATCTCGAAGAAATGGAATAGATTAGGCATCACAAATCACAGGAAACTGACAGTAGCCAACTTACACAGAAGCGGATAATTCTTAATCCTCCTTTTAATTTAAAATAATGAAATTTGAATCGCACGAAACATATTTGATTGTAAAGATATCGAAGTGCGGTTTGCAGCAGAGAGTTTGTTTTTTAATTCCCTTTAAAATGATGTGCATAATAATAGGGGTCATCTGCAAACCTCAACATTTCAGCTAGCGCCGAGCGCACATGCGCGGTGAATATGTTAAATAATTGACATATTTGGAAAGCTTCGATCAAGCCCTACAACTTTTTCTTCTGGCATTTTTTTCTCAGACCAACTGTTTGGCCGCAAAATTAGTTTGAGCCGTCTTATTTGGGACACCCTGTATAATGGTGGTTCGAATTTTTGTATGTATATAAATTGTCTTTTCTCTCTCAAATGGCTCAAAAATGCTCCGATTTTAATGAAATTTGGTACAAAAATCTTTCGTCTAATTTGAAAGGTCAAGTTCGTTAACCAGCAGAAGAATCCGTGCACCGGCTTTTTGGAGCGAAATTCGCGCGAAAATAATCGTTACGCTTACGTTTTCGAGTTTTTATGCTTGCAGGTACTCCTTTTATAGGTTTCTTAACGTAAAAAAACTAATGAAACTATTTTCAAAGCGAGGCCTGTAGCCGTTTTCGAGACACATTGAAACACCTACTTTTCTAAAGTAATTTTCAGTTTGGATATTCAGAAACGATTAATTCAGTTGAAACTTGTTCCAGACGTCTGATATTCATCTAATCTATGATAAATAAATTTTGGTTCCGTTTGGAGTTAAGGAAGTACTAGAAATAAAATATTTTATTAACAGGAATGAAATTCGTATATTTTCTAAAATATCTCGAAAACGGTTGGGAAGACGGGGTTAGTGGAAGATAACCATTCGAAAGATCACTAAAGTCTCTACAGAAAAGGTTCTATTGTAATTTTTTATGGGGAGATGTCAATCGGAGAAATAAGGACTTCAAATTTGCTATTGTTAATTTTTCTCTTTTGAACGGATTTTTGTATCTGTTTGACTAACGTTTTAACTGGTTGTTGATTATTTTAATTGGGTTTAACAGTAAAACGTGTATTTGACTAAAACAAGGTAAGAAAATGTGAAACATTGTTATAGTGTTTCCAAGAGCGAACGTTGAGAAGGTGGGGGAAGTCGCTTTGATACTGTCTGTTTCCTGTTGTGGCTGCTACTATTTCTTTACTAATAGCACTAGAGATATAAACAGAAACGCGCTAAGGTGACGCAACTCCTGCGAGTCGGATTTTTTTTTTTTTTTTTTGTTTATATTGTAGCAGCAAGAGACTGACAGAATGCATGGTTGCTAGGGACTTGCCTAAGAAAGCAGTATCTAGCAATCAGCTGTTCTAATTATACTATTTCACACAGTGTACTATAACCTTAGTCTTGTTTCATCTTCTCTTGTGAGTGCATCTATAAAAACAGACACAATTTAAACTGCTCTGGACTGTTCGCGGTAGCTACCCTCAGCAAACACAGCAGACTCCAGGAACCCATAACCAGCTCATAAAACTACAAGTAATCTACTCAATTTTTGGACAATTTAATATTTCTATCTTCGTTTCCGCTCAAGGCAATTTATGTAAATATGTTATTGGTAAAAATGCAGTTTCACGCCCTCCAAACCGATTTCTTTCAAACTTTGCACAATAACGTATTTTGATGCACTAAACTCGAATACGATAAAAAAAAAAACCTCGGATTTGACTAGGAAAGAAGTTATTAAGCACTTAAGTTCACTGTTATGCAGGTTATGAGAGCTAATGTAAACAACTAAATTTGTGACGACTTTAAGGCATAAATGACGACTTTAAGGCATACATGCTATGCGTTTCCGCTCGCTACGCTCGCTCAAAAAGATAACAAAACCCCAGTCAATCCAACTCGCTAAAATTAATAGACTATAATATTAAGCACTAAAGTTAGGAAGGTTATAAAATTAGGCGTCATCAGCCAGTATTTGTAAACACGCGCATGCGCAGATATGTAACATTGGGAAACAGAGAACTATCATTTGAAATGTTCAGAAACCATTTATTCAAAGATATTGTTAATTTTAAGGGCATCCTCACCTGTCGTCACCTGTCGCTTAAGGGCATACGTGCTATGCGTTTCCGCTCGCTCAAGAAAATAACAAAACCCCAGTCAATCCAACTCGCTAAAATTAATAGAATTCTATTAATTTTAGCGAGTTGGATTGACTGGGGTTTTGTTATCTTCTCGAGCGAGCGGAAACGCACAGCTCTCATAACCTGCACAACAGTGAACTTAAGTGCTTAATAACTTCTTTCCTAGTTAAATCCGAGGGTTTTTTTATCTTATTCGTGTATAGTGCATCAAAATACGTTATTGTGCAAAGTTTGAAAGAAATCGGTTTGGAGGGCGTGAAACTGCATTTTTACCTATGTTATATTTATTTTGCATTTAATTATATACTGGACGTTCTACATGTTTATTTCCAGTTTCTTTTGTTTATTGTGTTATTAGTTAATTTAATTTCTGAACATGTAATAATATTCTTGTTGGGACCTTCTGATGTAAATAATCATGCACAAGCTTACATAACCCAACAATATTTTAGTGATTTATGATTTGGAAATGTAAAACGTTTTAGTCGACACTTCCGTATTCGTTATCGGGCTGACGTCCTAATAAACATGACGTTGTTAAAGGAAATCTACGTCGCCCCATTATATTTTGCCCCCATAAAATCGATCCATATGCCTCACCTGTTACGAGGAAGTTATCTCATTTCTGTAACAGATTACGCATTTCCGCTACGGAAAGGGAACGTAAAGGTGGGGATGGGGAAAGCATTACCTTCTTAATATTACAACCCAATAAGAAGAAGGGGTGTGTATTCCTTATGACAGCATTGAGGGTGGATGTAAGATCTCTATAGGGAGGGGCCTTAACAATTTTAGGGTTACGTGGTTTGTTTACATTGTTATCTCGGTCCCTTTTCTCTTATCGACCAGTTAAATAATGTTATCACATAATACAATCATATAATATTGTAAAGATTTAAAATAGATTGGTATCCTTTAGACTTTATTTACTCAAACGTAGCATACTAAATTTACTTTATACTTAATAAACTTTATATATATATATATATATATATATATATATATATATATATATATATATATATATATATGACGAGTAGACTTAACTAGGACAACAACTAAGGACAGATAACGACAGGGCCATTTTGGCAATCCACTTACAGGGTTAGTATTAAGCCGGACTCCAGAGGGAGTACTTGGTAACGGGAGGACTTCCTTGCAAGGTAGGACTTAACACCTTTTATAAAAAATATGTAATTTAGCTATAATTATTGCAATATTTAGGGTAGGGGTAATATTTAATGGAGCATGATAATTTCATTAAGGCATTTTGTGGAACATTGATAGTTTTAATATAATAGAAAAAAGGTTTCTGTGGATGTTCTAAAAAATGATATTTTGTTGTAGAAGTGCCCCTGAAGAGGTGCGAAGAAAAGACGCACGAAACATGTCGGGCCCAATAAAGAAAGTAGTATAAAAAAAGGGAAGACTGCTTTAATGACCCCAGGCCTACTAGGATAAAAAAGAATTTATATATATATATATATATATATATATATATATATATATATATATATATATATATATATATATATGCATGCTTTATTTATTTCGAACCTCATCAGGAGCACTTCTACAACAAGATACATTTTTGTACATCCCAATATTAAATCTTTTTACAAATATAACAATATTTTATACGTCATAATCTTAAAATAAACCTTTTAAAAACATTGTTTAGTCCTACCTTGTCAAGAAGTCCACTTGTCAAATGAAACAATTCACTATGTGGTGCTAATGACCTCAGCAGTAGATGCACCAAAAAAAAAAATAAATAAATAAAAAAAACAAAAAGTCTACTTGTCGTATGTACCCTCTACGGGGGCAGGCTTATTACTAGTTACTTACAAGGGGAGTATACAGCGACGGGGTCACCGATTTGGACCATTTTTATATGTGGTGATTCTACATGTTCCGGCCCCTAATTTTTCTCTTTGCTGCTTCGACTGCTAGGGAGGCCGAAATCAACCCACGAAGACACTAGAATTTAAAAATCTTTAGTGCTTGCTCGGGATTTGAACTCAGGTCCTCCAGCAGCATACTAGTCCAGTGCTCTATCACAGACAAGGGGAGAATACAGCGACGGGGTCACCGATTTGGACCATTTTTTTTTCTGGTGATTCTACATCGAAAAATAGTCGACACGTATCCGAGCGTTCCGTCCAATGCGCCTTAGGAGCCAAGAAATAAAATAAAATAGGTTGAAAGTGCTTTATTTTTTATATCGAGTTTAGAAAATGATATCGACATGATTCTTTCACCAATTCATTCGTTTTACTGAGTAGATTAAAGGAAAAATATAATCGCTAAACAATAATTTATATATCGTCAAATAAATTCAAAAATATGCTTACGTTTTCAAGTAAACTAGTATTATACATTTTTTTACACCAAAAATAACAGCATATTTACACAGATAGACACATTAAATATTTATGAGTGACTTTAGATAGAGGCCTAACATTCACAAAACACATAAACAATAAAACCGAAGCTGCTAAAAATCTACTTTATAAAATTTATCCTTATTTTAATAGAAATTCAAAACTCAACCCGCAAAAGAAAATGATTATCTAGAATAGTGTGATCCGCCCAGTCCTTTGTTATGCCTGCCCAGTCCTTTGCTATGCCTGCCCAGTCCTTTTCTATGCCTGCCCAGTCCTTTGCTATGCCTGCCCAGTCCTTTGCTATGCCTGCCCAGTCCTTTGCTATGCCTGCCCAGTCCTTTGCTATGCCTGCCCAGTCCTTTGTTATGCCTGCCCAGTCCTTTGCTATGCCTGCCCAGTCCTTTGCTATGCCTGCCCAGTCCTTTGTTATGCCTGCCCAGTCCTTTGCTATGCCTGCCCAGTCCTTTGCTATGCCTGCCCAGTCCTTTGTTATGCCTGCCCAGTCCTTTGCTATGCCTGCCCAGTCCTTTGCTATGCCTGCCCAGTCCTTTGCTATGCCTGCCCAGTCCTTTGCTATGCCTACCCAGTCCTTTGCTATGCCTGCCCAGTCCTTTGCTATGCCTGCCCAGTCCTTTGCTATGCCTGCCCAGTCCTTTGCTATGCCTGCCCAGTCCTTTGTTATGCCTGCCCAGTCCTTTGCTATGCCTGCCCAGTCCTTTGCTATGCCTGCCCAGTCCTTTGTTATGCCTGCCCAGTCCTTTGCTATGCCTGCCCAGTCCTTTGCTATGCCTGCCCAGTCCTTTGCTATGCCTGCCCAGTCCTTTGTTATGCCTGCCCAGTCCTTTGCTATGCCTGCCCAGTCCTTTGCTATGCCTGCCCAGTCCTTTGCTATGCCTGCCCAGTCCTTTGCTATGCCTGCCCAGTCCTTTGCTATGCCTGCCCAGTCCTTTGCTATGCCTTCCCAGTCCTTTGCTATGCCTGCCCAGTCCTTTGCTATGCCTGCCCAGTCCTTTGCTATGCCTGCCCAGTCCTTTGCTATGCCTGCCCAGTCCTTTGCTACGCCTGCCCAGTCCTTTGCTACGCCTGCCCAGTCCTTTGCTATGCCTGCCCAGTCCTTTGCTATGCCTGCCCAGTCCTTTGCTATGCCTGCCCAGTCCTTTGCTATGCCTGCCCAGTCCTTTGCTATGCCTGCCCAGTCCTTTGCTATGCCTGCCCAGTCCTTTGGTATGCCTGTCCAGTCCTTTGCTATGCCTGCCCAGTCCTTTGCTATGCCTGCCCAGTCCTTTGCTATGCCTGCCCAGTCCTTTGCTATGCCTGCCCAGTCCTTTGCTATGCCTGCCCAGTCCTTTGCTATGCCTGCCCAGTCCTTTGCTATGCCTGCCCAGTCCTTTGCTATGCCTGCCCAGTCCTTTGCTATGCCTGCCCAGTCCTTTGTTATGCCTGCCCAGTCCTTTGCTATGCCTGCCCAGTCCTTTGCTATGCCTGCCCAGTCCTTTGCTATGCCTGCCCAGTCCTTTGCTATGCCTGCCCAGTCCTTTGCTATGCCTGCCCAGTCCTTTGTTATGCCTGCCCAGTCCTTTGCTATGCCTGCCCAGTCCTTTGCTATGCCTGCCCAGTCCTTTGCTATGCCTGCCCAGTCCTTTGTTCTGCCTGCCCAGTATGGAGCTGCACATCAACTACAAACTACAAAAAATAACAAATTATACAAAACTGCTGCCTCCGAATAATGAACAATTATCCAAGATAAACAAAGATCACACTCATGCAGGAAGAACTAGAAATAGCCACAATAACAGACTTCATGTACAAACTTACCGACAAGTTTCTTGGACAAGTAACACATTCCATTAATCCACACATAGCAAACATAGGTAACTACGACAAAACATCACTTCGTAGATACCTACACAGACGAACTAAACACATTTTACTTGACAGGCACAATGTAATGTAATTCAACTTAGTATTTAAAATGTTCTGTCTTTTTTTTTAAATTTTCCCAAAAAATTACAAAATTATTAAAATCAAATAATTTCCTATAAATTAGCAAGAACATGTTTATTGTACATGTTATAAACACTTATGTATGATACTATGTAAATATTGTAAATAAATCTTTATTATCTATCTTTGATTTTTCGTGTCTTTTGGTTTAAAATGTTTTTTATTTTTTTTAATTATATTTTTTAAAAGATTTAATATAGGGACCTACGAAAATGTATCTTGTTGTAGATGCTCGCCTGATGAGGCGCGAAAGAAATAAAGCACGAAACATGTAGGGCGTACAAAATAAAGTGGTGAAACACAAACAATGACTACTTTTTCGACGCTAAGCCACAATGAACAAAAATGTATGAAGAAATATTTTGGGTCATCTACAAGAATAATTGATATATATATATATATATATATATATATATATATATATATATATGTATATCAACCAGCAAGGATAAGTGACAGTCCGAAGAAGTCGAAGAGGAATCCGGCGAAATATAAAACAACTTAAAACACTATATATATATATATATATATATATATATATATATATATATATATATATATATATATATATTCAGCCGAAAATTTTTATAATTTATTTGTCCTTAATGTTGTGGCGCCTTACATCTTTGGAATTTTATTTCACACTTTTACATGTTTTGTTTTTACGGAAGATAAAGACAAACTATTGACTGTTTCTAGTAACAGATTTATAAATGTCACTAAGGATAAGAACGGAAACGCGCTAAAATGACGCAGTTCCTGCGAGTTAAATTGTTTTGAAATTTTTAACGGGGATAATTGAAATATATCGTGGTTCAATATTCTTACTTTATGAGCTAAAGAAATATGAAGAGCATCGACACGTTCCCACATTCGGCGCCCTTGAAATCCTGAATCATACACATCTGTTTCTAAAAGCACATAAATTTGAATTACTAATCAAACATTACTTTAATTGTATCATAATTTGAATTCATTATCAGCAATTCTCTTGATTATTTCATTGTAAGTAGCTCTTAGTAAATTCTCAATTTTATATTCGTCCTCCTCTACGTTCTGGTGTTTACCAAGTGGTTAAACTAAACAGTCGGAGAGATGGTAACGCACTTTTCATGAAGTGTTTTATGTACCCTGAAATTTTGCTATAATATACCTCTTGGGTAGATTGGAAGGTAAATATGTGTTTCCTGGACATACCTTGGAACACCAGGTACTGCGCATAGGGGAAAGGTGCAAAACAATATTTCCGAAAAATAGAATTTTAATCAGAAGCCAACTATCTTTAATGTAAAATTAAGACAATTTTACAATGATAATAAATATGGCAGGCACTTTTAAGGGGTATAACACAATAATTTAGGGCTGCCATTTAAACCGGAACAGCTGTACAAGATCATATGAGCAAGAACCAATGAGAGCGCAGAGAATGACCACAACTGCGCGGGGCTGTCATTCACTCTTACGGTTACGCGCAGTGTATTGCAGTCTATCATATTCAACATTTATTTTTATGTTTCCTGATAATTATACCCCACAAAAGTGTCTGTCCTTTTGTAATTATTTTCAAATATGTTTATAGAAGACGCTGTTTAAATCGCAGCGTGAATAAAGCACTTAATTTAATATTAAAAATAAAAACTAGGTATTTAGTTTTTTTTTATTATTATCATTTTAACCCCCTTAAAAGTGTCTGCCTTATTTATTATTAATTTGAAAATTGCCTTAATTTGTCATTTTGTTCATTAATAATAGTTGGCTTCTGAATAAAACTCTACTTTTGGGCATTATTGTTTTGCACCTTTCCCCTATGCGCAGTACCTGGTGTTCCAAGGTATGTTCAGGAAACACATATTTACCTTCTTATCTACCTAAGAGGTACATTATAGCAAAATTTCAGGGTGCATTAAACACTTCATGAAAAGTGCGTTGCCAGCTCTCAGTCTAAAAGAAATTATCATTTTTACCGCGGGTTTAAACCTTTTATATAGAACTCTATTATGAAAATTTTTAAAAGAAAAGATTAGCAGATTATTAATTTATTTTATTTTAAGGGTTTCTCATCTATGGCGATAAGGTGTTGAATTAAAAATTACCCCAGGAGTAGGTTATGGAACAGGTGGTTTCTTGCTGAATACTAGGGATGGGCGATAGTCGATAGTTGAGCATCGGTTAAAATATATCGATACTATCGTTAGTTATTCGATAGTGGATTCCCCTATTCCTTACATACCGGTCCAATGAAGAATTTAATGTTATTCAATTGAATTATCTATTACTTGCAGGATTAGGTATATTTATAAGATTACACAAAGGTTTAAAACGAAAAACTAATTTATTTAAATTTATGAAAAGCATTTCCAAAGAAAAAAATATCAAGAGGCACAAAAAAGTTCAATTTTTTTTAAACTGTTTTAGTTTTGCTCCTTGAGTCACATATAGCCAGAAAGGAATACCAACATTTCCACTTTTTTGGGCTCAGTCTGTTCCGCAGCTCAGAAAAGATTTTTCCAGCGGCTGAAAATACATGTTCTAAGGCTACAGACGAGCCTCGAACACAACGGTATTTTCTGGCTACTTTATGTAGTTGGTTGTATTCACCAGACGGTCAGTTTTGAGTATTTAAGTCACCAGACGTGTCAGTATTTAATACCACAGCCCTCCAGATGCTGAGAACTTCAATTCTAGAAAAACTATCGACTATCACCCATCGCTACTGGAAAAGCCTATGTTGTTTGACAGGAGATTCTGGTCCTTAATGTGATTTATGACATGCCCGCCCCTTTCTTACCTGCTTTTCCGAAATGCAGCGTAAACGGTCCAATGTAGATTTTTGCTTGAAGACCTGACTTCTTGTTTTCTCCTAGCCGAGTCCCAACCAGCCTTTGACTTCGCGTCACCTCAACGGCTATCTTCATCTCCTTTAGTATTTCTGTTCGCTCTCTAGCTGGCTAAAAAATATCCTGCGAAATAGACTTTTTTTTTTTTTAATTCTTATGTAAGGATACTGTGTGCGGTGACATATGGACGACACTGACCGAAAATGACCCACGTTAAAATTTATACCTATGATATAATAATTTTATATATGTATATATATATATATATATATATATATATATATATATATATATATATATATATATATATATGCGTATATATAGTGAGAGAGAGAAATTTTAACAGCAGTAATTTTCGATGTAAGAAATTTATCAAATATTCCGTCATAGGCGCAACATCATAAAGTAATAATAAAGTCCGTCACGCAGGAGCTGCATAACTAAGCACTTTCCTAAGAATTTGGGTTGTGTAGACTGGTTTCCAGAACAATTTGCTTAAAATATCCTACATAAATAAAATAAAAACATGAATAGTTCTCTTTTAATTTTGTAATGAGTAACTGTTCAATTATTAATTTGCTTCCAGAGTTATGTTTACACATGGTACCTACTACACTACTTAATAAATACAAAAAACTTCATATTTTCGTCTTTTGATCTGACGCAGGAACAGGATACAGTCCCTCTAGTGGGAGATAGCGCTCCTTGCGGCGGCCTTGTGAACCTACGTCTGGCGGGCTATTCTATTGAAATATATTACAAAGTAAACCCCCCTTTACGATTGACCGATTTAGCTCATTTTTACAACACTTCTTTCCCATGAGTTACCTACGACGTACACTGCGTTTCGTTACAATACAGCAGAAATTACGACCGGTATGAGTATATTAGTAATTTGGGTCCGGAGTAAACCCCCCCTTCTAATGAACCGATTTAGTTTATTTTTACAACACATTTTTCTCTCTATATTACCACTACGAATACCAAGTTTCGTTGAAATATAACAAAAATCACGGCTGGCATGGTCAAATTAGTTTTTTGGGTTCGTTTGCTAACTGAATGCTACATACCAAGTTTCGTGATGAAAAAACAAAAACTCTGGCCGCTATCGTATTAACAGACACACACACACACACACACACACACACACACACACACACACATATATATATATATATATATATATATATATATATATATATATATATGTTGTTTTTTAAGCTACTTCGCTGGGAATTAAATGTGTTGTTCATTCGGCATCTGTCTCCAGCGGTCTTGCTCCTCCTGTCATCGCAATATTTCGCCGGATTCCTCTCCGGCTTCTTCAGGCAGTCATTCATCCTTGCTGGTCGGTAAGGGAATTCCCTTACCAACCAGCAAGGATGAATGACTGCCTGAAGAAGCCGGAGAGGAATCCGGCGAAATATTGCGATGAAAGGAGGAGAAGACCGCTGGAGACAGATGCCGAATGAACAACACATATATATATATATATATATATATATATATATATATATATATTTATATATATTTAGGAAAGTGCTAAGAAGTAAAATAAAGTCGACAACAGAAATCATGATTTCATGTCCTTGAACTATGATTAAAAACATATCTGATACTCTCCGAAATAAGAAGACCAACGTGACTGTTTGCCAATGAAAACCCTCGGTGATTTACAAACGCGGCTATAAATTTTTCCTTTATTGAACAAATATTTATGATTTTGTGTTTTTGAAGATCTGTTTATTGTTTCCTCTTGTCATCCTTCATTCCGATACAATGGCCTCAGTAAATCCAGGTCTTTTCGTATTGCACTTACTCTGGGTATTACTCTGGGTATTACTCTGGGTGTTACTCTGGGTATTACTCTGGGTATTACTCTGGGTATTACTCGGTATTTCTGTTTGTTTTTGCATTACTTTTAGAACTTTTTTCAAGATCACATTCTTGAATGATTTTCTAAAATACTTATTCGATTCTTTATCGGTTTTATCTACTACTCTTGATATCAGTACTATTAGTAACCAAAAATTGTATCCAATATTATACTATTCATCAGTTATAAACAGCTAAGGAGACCTGAAGATTCGTCTTGTATGATTGGAACTTGTAGAAATCTAGTTCCTCCCTCCCTATGAAGGGAGGGAGGAACCCCGCTTATAAGGTTGATCTCATGAAACAATCCGGAATTGCCGACTAGAAAATTTCGCGTATCAGAACCCCTAGAGGCCGAAAATAACTGTGGTTCCAATTTGTGTGTATATATATATATATATATATATTTGTCTATTCGCGGTTTTCCGGCCTCCGTAATGGTCTGATTTTGATGAAATTTGGTACAAAAATCTTTCGTCTAATTTGAAAGGTCAAGTTCGTTAACCAGGAGAATCCGCCCCCCGGAACATGGTTTTTGGAGCGAATGTCGCGTGAAAAAAAATCGTTCCGCTTACTTCATATGCATGCAACTACTCGTTTTATAAGCTTCTTGGCCTAGAAAAACGAATGAAACCATTTTTAAGGCGATAGCTTTATCCGTTATCGAGAAAATTGGAAAAATAGTTGCTGAATAACGTTTTTGGTTTTGGTACTTAAAATCATGGGATTCAGTTAAAACATTTTCTGCATGTTCGGATTTCATCAAAACTAACATGTTAAACTTTTGGTTACGTTTGGAGTTAAGGAAGGGTTAGAATAAAATATTTTATGAACAGACATGAAAAGTTTTGGGAACTTCGTATCCTTCATTAATATCTCGAAAACGGTTGGGAAATTTTGATAAGTGGGTAGAAACTATGTGAAATATGTCTAAATTCTCTACTAAAAAGACTGAAACAATTTTTGATTAGGTGATGTCAATCGAAGAAATAAGTGCTTAAAACTTCAAAAACGTCTGTTTAGTTCTTATGAACGGGTTTTTGTCGTTCTTTTTGTCTCTTTCCCTTAGGTTTTTATTGCTTTTTATTTTTGTAATTTCTTATGTTAGGAAAATGTATTTGTGTGTAAAACAGGATGGGTAAAATGAGACAAATTTTCTGTTGCTAGAAATAATGAAAAGTTTTGGGAACTTCGTATACTTAATTAATATCTCGAAAACGGTTGAAAATTAGGGAAGCGAAAGGTTACCATTCGAAAGCTTACTAAATGGTCTACAAAAAAGATTCTGAAGAAAGTTTTGAATAAGCGATGTCAATCGGAGAAATAAGTGCTTAAACTTTGAAGTAATTGATTTCGTTTATTCGAACGGTTCTTTTTGTCTGTTTTTATTCCTTGTTTTTTTTTTTTTTTAATTGCTTATAGTTGGATAATTTATTTGACAATGAAACAGGTTGAGTAAAATAAGAAAAACAATTCATTGTTAGAAACATAGCTTGCCAAGAGAAAGAGATTCGATGACGTCTTTTGAATATTTTCAATTGCCTTTATGCTGTTGGTTTTTTATTTTATTTTTTAATTGATTTTATTTGTAGAACTATTACTGTAGTAGAAGAACACAAGAAAATGTGAAAATATTTGATATTTTTCAATGCATTCAACGTATGAAATAGGTATCTCAAGAAGAGGATTCTGGGGTCTGGCGGACCCGACCTGGTAAAGTCATAAATCCCTTTGAACAAAGGCCGAACCAAATATTATCTGTTTAAATTTTTTTTTTTTGTTATTAATTTATATCATTTCATTTATTTTTTCTTTTATTTATAGAAATAAATATTACTGAGCGAGCCACTGAAATATCTACACAGAATAAACTAAATGCTCTCGCTGTTAGTACGTAGTATTTTAATTACGACTCGTTCTATTTATTTGTTTCAAAACAAAATAATGTTTTTTTTTTTAAATTATTTTTGTCGCTGTTTAATCACCTCAGTTGCAATAAACTAATATAAATAATAAAAAAAAAATGGAGATGGAGATAATTAGCCAGTTTTTTTAAATAAGATTGGCTCAATATATATTGTCATGATGTCTTAAAAAAGGCTCATTACTGGCTGATTCTTCTTAATTGTAATTTGTGTATATTTAGTTTTAGCTGAAGAAGGCAGCCAAAGTGTAGCCGAAACGTCCAATATACAGTGGGGCAAAAAATTATTCATACACTTAGTTTATTAGTCAATTATATTTGTTTTTATTATTTTAACCCAGACAAACTGCTGATAATAATAACAAATAACATTTCCTATTATTTTGATGCAAAAGCAAAAATTAGAAACACGCTCAATTCTATTAATAACAAAAAAATAAACATTGGCATGCAAAAAAATTATTCATACACTTAAATTAGGCGTTATAATAACTCTAAAATTGTTTCATGGGCCAATGTTTGAACTTAATACAAATAATTATTTCTTTTTTATTAAACGCAACGTTTTATCTTAACATGAGAAACAGTTAAAACCTCAATATTCTAAGATAATTTAAGTGAAATGGTTCGCAAATCTAAGAAACTGAGTTCTTATCTTAAACATGAAATTGTTAAACTTTTAAATCAAGGACTGAGTTACCGATGCTTCGTATGAAAGCTGGGATTGTATTAAGCGTCTATACAATATATAATCAAAAAGATAAAAACCTCATCCGTGGACAATAAAAAACACACGGACAGAAAACGTTCGGTGCGTGTGTGATTCCTGTGATATCGTGCAGAGAGCTGTAAAAAATCCTCATATTATTTGCTCCCGAGCTAGCAGAACACATCACATCATGTTGTCGGAACCCTCTAACACCTTAGACCGTGGGTACTGGCTACATAAAGCGGGATATAGTGTTAGAGCAGTTAAAAAAAAATACGTTTTTTAAGTTAAAAATTCGTCCAAAAAAGGAATAAAGTTTTCCCGGGATCACGAGAAACAACCGCTTTAATTTTGGAAAATTGGGTTGTTTTCGGACGAAAGGAAGTTCAATGTTTACAAATCCCTCGAACAGAGATTTTTCTGGAGTCAAAAGAGCAGAGCTTTCGAAGCAAAACATCTCCAACCTACTGAGAAGCAACGCAGGGGGTAATGTCATAGTTTGAGGTTGCATGAGCGCTAGCGGAGTAGGTGAACTTTCAAAAATTAATAATTATTTCAATACTGAGATCTATGACAATGTGTTGCGAGGTAATTTTAAAAAAAAGTGTGCGAATGGTAGTAACAAACGGCATCTATATGTTCCAGCAGGTCAGTGATCTGAATCATACTGGGGAACAAACAGAATTGCTATAAGTAAAGATGGAATTGTTGGGATTCGGCTAAAGAAACCTCAATATGATTTTTGTTAAAACAATCTATATTTTGGACATTTCAGCTACTCATTGGTAGCCTTCGTCAGCTATGGAAATGCCTGGAGGCAGAGGAAGAAGGCTTTTTTCTTCCTCTGCCTCCAGGCATTTCCATAGCTGACGAAGGCTACCTATGAGTAGCCGAAATGTCCAAAATATAGAGTTTTTTTTAACAAAAATCATATTGAGGTTTCTTTAGCCGAATCCCAACCATTCCATCTTTACTTATCACCTCGACGGCTAACTATCTAAACATGATGAAGAATTGCTATAGTACAATGTGCACCAAATGGTGCAAACATCACCTCAATCACCAGATCTTAATCCCTTAAAAATTTAGGACATTTATGGGCATTATTGAAGTTAAAAATTTCAAAATGTTCATTTTCCTTTGGGAAAGAATTAAATTATAACCTTCATTAAGCTTGGGCAGGAGGAATCGACTGTCAGGAGAAAGACGAACGCATAGAAACAATGCCCAGGAGACTTCGAGCAGTCATAAATCAGAAAGGGTATCCTAATGAGGGAGGGGAAGGGGGTTTAAGTACAGAAAATGTTTAGTAGAATAATTTTTTTTTCGTAAAATAGGTGTATGAATAATTTTTTTCTTATAAAATTTTCAAATTTTGCTGCTGACTTAATTTTATGAGGTATTACATTTCAGCGCTATATAAAATTAATGTCAAATGCCCTACAACTATCTGTTGATATTCTGTGTTAAAAAAATGAACAAAAAAAAATTACTGCCAAAACATTAAGTGTATGAATAATTTTTTGACCCACTGCAGATTTCTGCCAGAAGATCTAACGTTTTCTCCTCCTAAGCGTATCCCAACCATCCCTTCACTTCGAATTTAAAAATAAAAATGGTTTCAAATGCACCAGCACTATTATGGCTAGAAAACGGTGATGAACTGTAGGTAGCTCGTCCTAAACAGTAATGTTAACCGATTGTATTGTTATTGTTAAAATTGAAATAAATATTAATAAAAATGTAATTCTTAAAACGATATTTTAAGCCTGCTATTATAAAAGGCCGTTATTTAAGACGATAAGTTTTACTTTGCTAAGCCTGTAGTGACGTAGGAAGATACCAGAGAACAAAACATGGCTGAGGTTTGTTCCTTTTTGAAGGTTCCTTTCCTGAATGAACTCGGCCAAGAATATCCAACAGGGAGTAAGAGGAAAATGACAAGTTATAACTGAGCTCTGGCGTCATTGTTTCGTCACCTCCCCACCCCTCCCCCCTTCTTCTTCAGGCCAAATCTTCCCCGGCAACAATAATTTTGGTTTGTTACATAAATTTAGCCTCTTTGATGGAAGCCGAACATCGCCGCTTTCGTCATGAAAGTCTTTGGAAATAGGATTCATTACGAAACTTGATACCGTTTACCTTTCTTCTTTTAGTTGAGAATAGTTTATTATTATGGCTGTGTTTTTCAAATTATTTTGGGAGGTATAGTTTGTCCAAGGGGCGAGGTTAGCTCAGTGGTAGAGCACTGGACTCACATGCTGGAGGACCTGAGTTCAAATCCCGAGCAAGCACTAAAGATTTTTTCTTGTAGTATCTTCGTTCGTGGGTTGTATCCGGCCTCCCTCACCGTCCCTAGGCCAACCCAGCCTTTAATTAATTTAATAATGGGTTCCTTGGTGCGAATGGCTCTAGCAGGCGGCCGGAGCATAGTACTGACCACACTATCTCCCTTATGGTCACGAATCAGATACCTCTACAGTATTCTGCCCCTTAGTGCCCTCGTGGCCTGTTACGGGACTGATTTTGATAGTTCGTCAAAAGGTGGCGAAATCCGCTCAGTTGCAGAACACTACTTATCTTCTGAATTTGGTCCCACTGGGAATCCAGCTTGGTTGTATTTGTAAGTGTATATGTTATGGTAGTGAGTAAATGAAAATACCAATTAATAATCGTGGAAACGTTTTGTTTTTAAGAAGACAAGGTATGGTTGGGATTCGGCTAGGAGAAAAAAACGTCAGAATTTCAGGAAGAAATCTGTATTGGACGTTTCGGCTCCGCTTTGGCAGCATTCTTCAGCTTATATATATATATATATATATATATATATATATATAAATATATATATATATATATATATATATATATATACAACTTAAAAGTAAATTATTTTAGCTGAAGAAGGCTGCCAAAGTGCAGCCGAAACGTCCAATACAGATTTCTTCCTGAAAGTCTGACGTTTTTTCTCCTAGCCGAATCCCAACTATACCTTGTCTTCGTCTCTCTGCAACGGCTAACTATCTCCATCTCCTAGCCGAATCCCAACTATACCTTGTCTTCGTCTCTCTGCAACGGCTAACTATCTCCATCTCCTAGCCGAATCCCAACTATACCTTGTCTTCGTCTCTCTGCAACGGCTAACTATCTCCATCTCCTAGCCGAATCCCAACTATACCTTGTCTTCGTCTCTCTGCAACGGCTAACTATCTCCATCTCCTAGCCGAATCCCAACTATACCTTGTCTTCGTCTCGCTGCAACGGCTAACTATCTCCATCTCCTAGCCGAATCCCAACTATACCTTGTCTTCGTCTCTCTGCAACGCCTAACTATCTCCATCTCCTAGCCGAATCCCAACTATACCTTGTCTTCGTCTCTCTGCAACGCCTAACTATCTCCATCTCCTAGCCGAATCCCAACTATACCTTGTCTTCGTCTCTCTGCAACGGGTAACTATCTCCATCTCCGTTTTTAATTAAAGTCATTAAATAAGGTCGTACAGCCCTGTGTTCCTGAAGTATGTCAATACAGGGTTTATATACTGACTATCGTTGCCTATGAACTCTTGCATATCATATGACATAACTCTCAAAAGTACGGTATATACCATGAATATATTTTGGTTACGTTTGAGTTTAAATCAGTTTTCCGAATCTGAAAAAAAAAATCGATCAATGGAAAAGAACAATTTTTTACTCTTTCTACGGTCGAATACCATTTTAAATATGTCGAAAGTTGATTAAAAGATTTAAAATTTCGATAGAACCATCTCATTTGTTGAAGTATTGGTTTCGATCTATTGTAAATTTTAATCTTATAATACGCATTGATATTCTCCTGTATTTACATGGCCCAAAACTAACCAGGAGATCGACAAGTAACAAATATTTGCAAAGGACCTCATCCTGTGAAACCATAGGAATACGGTTAGTTTTTAGCTTAAATAGTGCTACTATTAGAAGGCTTCCAGATCTATATAAGACCCAATGGATATCTACATATATATATATATATATATGTATATATATATATATATATATATATATATATATATATATATATAATACGAAAGGATGGCTCAAAACCTGTTTGAAATAATTAAATTCTAATTATACCATAGTTAAACAATTGTAATCCAAACTTTACACATAATTTTAAATTTATTTATTTATTTATTATAGTTGAACATCATGTTGGTGATCCAACTTAAGCAATAATAATATATTACATTATTAGGTTAGTTTCTGTAGAGGTAATAATCTAGTCATGTTGTGTTTGGTATAATTATTTGTATGTTCTTTGTTATTTGTCAGGTCAATGATGCCGAATCAACATAATTTTAAATGTTTTCAAATTACCTCCTATATATATATATTTATATATATATATATATATATATATATATATATATATATATATACACATGCACATATATATGTTTGTGTGTGTATTTCTCTGATTGACAACGCCACATTGGTCAAAGCTGCTTCAGAACCATTCTTGTAGAGAATTTAGGAAGCTTTCGAATAGACACTTTCCACGATCACCCAACCGTTTTTGAAATATTCACAAAGATATACGATAATAAGATCCCAAAACTTTACAAGCTTATTAATAATTTTTTTCGAATTCCTTCACTTCAAATGCAACCAAAATTTAAACATCTTAGGCACATTTCAGACATATAGAAGATAGCATTTGATCCCATTATTATAAGTACCAAACCAAACCGATTTTATTTTTTTTTTTTTTAATTTGAACAAATTATTAAAAGTATCATGAAATCATGAAATAAAGTATCATGAAATGACATCACCCAGGAGATCAGCAGAAGAATTGTGGCGGCAAACCGATGCTTCTTTGGGCTCTACAGACACTTTCGAAGCCGTTCCCTTTCTAACGGGACCAAGATCAATCTGTATAAAACGTTGGTCAGGCCAGTCTTAACTTATGAGGCGGAAGCTTGGGCCACAACTAAAGCAGACGAATCAAGAATCTCGACTTTTGAAAGGAATATACTTAGAAGGATCTTTGGTCCCGTTAGAGATGGAGACTCATGGAGGAGACGGAAGAATGCGGAGTTGTATCGGTTTTATGGTGACATAGATGCTGCCAAATTCATTAAAATCGGAAGGCTTCGCTGGGCAGGCTATGTGGTGAGAAAGGAGGAAAGCGATCTGACCAAAAAGATACTGACCGATAAGATGCTCGGAAAACGGAGAGTTGGCAGACCAAATATGAGATGGGAAGGTGCTGTCAACACAGATGCGCGAGACTTGCTGGGAGCTCGAAACTGGAAAGCTGCTGCACAGGACCGAGCCCTCTGGCGGAGGCTTTTAGAGGCGGCCCAGACTCGGTGACGGGTTGTTGCGCCGGATATGATGATGATGATCATGAAATTTCACACCTTTGAACCACCTTTGTATTCAGAAACGTAAAATGTTCTTGTTTTCTAAATATTTAAGTAGTGAAGCTATGTGGTGGCTACCTTCTGTCAGTAAGTCCCGTAAGTAGTGAAGCTATGTGTGGGCTACCTTCTGTCAGTAAGTCCCGTAAGTAGTGAAGCTATGTGTGGGCTATTTTCTGTCAGTAAGTCCCGTAAGTAGTGAAGCTATGTGGTGGCTACCTTCTGTCAGTAAGTCCCGTAAGTAGTGAAGCTATGTGGTGGCTACCTTCTGTCAGTAAGTCGTAGGAAATATTTGCATCATTGCGTTGTCTGCAGTTCGTAAGTATGTGTTTGATGGTCAAGGTCTCGTTACACAATCTACAAGTTTGTCTGTCCTTTTTGTCAAGTAGGTACGAATGGGTTTTACACCAAAATTTAACTTACTCAACTTTTTAACTGATATTAATATTTTTTATCTTATTTTTAGCGTTTTGTTAACAGTTCCTCACGTTAGATCTCTTTGTATTAATTAATAATGTTTTATTTTAACTTATTATATATATTTTTTAAATCCATTTATTTTTCCATTTATTTATTTGTTCATTTATTAATTTGCATTTCAATTACATTGTTCGTTTGTTTTTTGTCTCTGTCACAGTTCTTCTTTTTCTCCTTACTATCTTTTCTTTATTTATTTTTTGCTATTTAACATTGACGTCTATAGAGTTTTTCGCCTACGTCACGGAACTCTATAAATTAAATATAAATATAAATCATGATGATTAGATAGTTAGCCGTCGAGGTGATAAGTAAAGATGGAATGGTTGGGATTCGGCTAAATAAACCTCTTTGTAAAATTAATTTTCTTTGTAAAATTAATTAATGTTACTATTAGCTACTATATTTGTCATTGGTATGTAGTTTCTTATTTCTTTGTAAAATCAATTAACGTTACTAATTACTATTAAAATCAATTATTGTACCTATTTACTTTTTCATTCTAAGAATTTAAGACGATATGTTCTTTTATAAGTTAATTGTATCTATAGCTCTATAATTTACCTATCACAATCATAATTTTTTTTTGTTTTTGTATTAATTTCTTTTTTTTATCATTTTAGCTGACGAAGGCTACCAATGAGTAGCCGAAACGTCCGAAATATAGATTTTTTGAAACAAAATCATATTGAGGTTTATTTAGCCGAATCCCAACCATTCCATCTTTACTTATAAATATAAATGTTCTATTCGGCACTTCCGGATTGCGTCATGAGTTCAACCTCATAAGCGGGTTTCCTCCATATGCCGCGCTTACCAAGAGCAAAGATGTATCTTTTTAGCGCGGTTCCTCCCTCCCCCATAGGGAGGAACCCCGCTTATAAGGTTGATACAATGAAACAATCCGGAAGTGCCGACAAGAAAATTTCGCGTTTCAGAACCCCTAGAGACCGAAAATAACGGTGGTTCAAATTTGTATATATATATATATATATATATATATATATATATATATATATATTTATATATATATATATATATATATATATATATATTTATATATATATATATATATATATATATATATATATATATATATATATATATATATATATTTGTCTGTTCGCTCATTTCTGGCTTCCCTGATGGTCCGATTTTGATGAAATTTGGTACAAAAATCAGTCGTCCAATTTGAAAGGTCAAGTTCGTTAACCAGCAAAATCCGCCCACTGGAATATGGCGTTTGGGGCGAAATTCGCGCAGAAAAAATCGTAACGCTTACGTTTTTGAGTTCATAAGCTTGTAAGTACTCTTTTTATAGGCTTCTTGGGCTAGGAAAACGAATGAAACCATTTTCAAGGCGATAGCTTTAACCGTTTTCGAGAAAATTGGAAAAATAGTTTTTGAATACCGTTTTTGGTTTGGGTACTTAGAATCACGGGATTCAGTTGAAACATTTTCTGCATGTTCTACTTTCATTAAAACTAATATGTTGAAATTTTGGTTACGTTTGGAGTTAAGGAAGGGTTAGAATAAAATATTTTATTAACAGACATAAAAAGTTTTGGTAACTTTGTATATTTTCCTTAATATCTCGAAATAGGTTAAGAATTTGGTAAACCAAAGAATACCATTAGAAAGCTTACTAAATGCTCTACAAAAAAGGTTCTGATGAAAGTTTTGATTAGGCGATGTCAATCGGAGAAATAAGTGCTTAATACATTAAAGTAATTGATTTTGCTTATTCGAACTGTTCTTTTTGTCTGTTTTTATTCCTTGTTATTTTTTAATTGCTTATAGTTGGATAATGTATTTTACAATAAAACAGATTAAGCAAAATAAGAAAAACAATTCATTGTTAGAAATATAGCTTGCCAAGAGAAAGAGATTCGATGACGTCTTTTGAATATTTTCAATTGCCTTTATGCTGTTGGTTTTTTATTTTATTTTTTAATTGATTTTATCTGTAGAATTATTACTATAGTAAAAGAACACAGGAATGTGTGAAAATATTTGATATTTTCCAATTCATTGAAACGTATGAAATGAAGTATCGGTAGAAGAGGATTCTAGGGTCTTGTGGACCTGACCCCAGGTATAGCCATAAAACCCTTTGAACAAAGGCCGAGGAAAATATTATCTGTTTCTATTCTATGCTTTTCAAATGAGAATAGGGATATGAACAGGAACCAGGGTCTCCCGTGGTCTAATGGCTAGCGCCTTGGATTCATAAGCGGGAGATGGTGGGTTCGATTCCCAACCTCCGGCAGGAATTTTATCATCCCACGGCTCGCTGGTGAAATTCCTCGCTACACCCTGGATGTCGGCGCTAATGACCTAGATGTAGATGTGCCGTAAAAAAAAAAAGATGACGCAGTTCCTGCGAGTCGGACTTTTTAGTTTGTACATAATAAAAATCATGTTGTTTTCATTAATGTTTGTGTTTCCTGTGCGCCCACTCCTCATATTTTGCAAGAAAACTGTAGAAAATCCCCATACCAAAAAACATAAAATTGAGTTAAAAAATCGTTCCAGCTAATAAAAAAAATCATTTCATGGACTTTTTGACAAAACACATTAGAAACAAAGAGATATAAATGAACTTGTATTTGTTAATTTTATCTCTAACAATTATGCAACAGTATCTATAATTAACTCCCTTAAAAACACCATTAAAATAAATCCTTATTTATAGAAATTACAGAATATTTATTTTAAAAAGGGATCCCATTTAGAAGAGTAATTTTAGCGACTTGTTGGACTTATGATGTTCTGCATTTAGCCAAGAAACTGAAGGACCGAGAAAACCTGCCAAGATTTACTGCACCTTTATAGCTTCATTTTCTTTCAAGACTAAATTATTAAGGGAATATTAGTTTAAAAACAATAGGACGAAAAATTGGAGCTAGGTGCGTAGATGAATATAGTTTATGGCAGGAAATGTTTAAAGAGAGTACCTACAGTCCAGTCAACGAACAGTTATAGATGGAAATTTTTGGAACACAATTTTTGACTTCGTAACTTTGTTTGGGCTCGATAGGAGGTGATCATATCAAAAGTCCTCGCCCCTAGCCTTTATGCCGGGGGGGAGGGGGGTTTAGAAGGTCCCATTTTTCGGGTTTTCACTTATATCTCGGAAACCCTGCGTCCTAGCGACATGACTATTCTATAACAAATGAAAGCTGATTAAATTTCCTACAAGTTCTATTCAATAAAGTTTTTCGAGATATTTTTAGTTTTCGAAATATCCGCTCTTGAATGTCTGTCATTTTTGGAAAAAAAAACACACTTTCTTCTATTCTCGAGCGCATATCTCTTCAACAATGAACCCAAAAAATAAATGTCCGTTATAGGGTTGTAGAGCATTACATTCGCTTCAATAATATATATTACTTTACTATTTTATGTATTTTCTTTCAAACGTTATGTACGCACTCGCATAGTCTTAGCAAAACCATTGCCAATATAATGGTCAAGATCTTATATAATTGAGTGTGAATAACTGGTCAGAGGCCCAAAATTATATATTTCGTACTATTTATACTTCCAGTACTACCTGTATTTACATAATGGACTATATTTTGGACAATACAATGACTGGAAATGGTGAGAAATTGAACGGTTCATTGGTCGACAGTTGTTGCAAGATATCACGATGAACACTAAAACTGTTTTCACAGTTGAAGGAAAAACTTGTAGGGAATTTAATAAGCTTTCATTTCTTATAAAATGGTCATGTCGCTAGGACGCGCGGTTTCCGAGATATGAGTGAATATATATATATATATATATATATATATATATATATATATATATATATATATATATATATATATATATATTCTCGAAATATTGCTGAACTCCAAATGTAACCAAAATTTGAACATCATAGCTTAGATGAATTTTAAACATATGGAAAATATTTACACAAACCGGAAATCAGTTTGGAGATCTTTTTATATACAGTTTTATCAAAAACGGTTACAGATGTTCCCTGGAAAAATGTTTCATTCATCACCTACAAAAAGAGTGGCTGCAAGCGTATTAACTAGAAAACTTGAGCGTTACGGTTTTATACATAAAGAGGGCGGAGAGAGGAAACGCATTAAACATTTATAAAATCGGTCCATTAGAAATTGAGGTATACTCAGGAACAGAATCGAATAATAACATCATAATTAATAAGTAAACAGGTAATAGTTGGGATTCGGCTAAAAAAAACCTCAATATGATTTTTGTAAAAATCTATATTCAGGACGTTTCGGCTACTCTTTGGTAGCCTTCGTCCGCTAAAATGACAAGAAACAAAGAAAAAACAGAAATTAATACACAGAAAAAAGGTTTATTAGTAAGATAAATGACAGGTCTATAAATACAAATCAACTTATTGTAAAAGAAACAATTTTTTGTTAAATTATTAGAATAATTATGTTATCAATAAACAGGTAAAGTGAACATTAGTGTATATCTAGAAATTAGTTCTAGAAAATCAATAGAAACATAAAAAAAAAAATTTTTTATTGAGGTGTATACAAGTAAATAGGTGCAAATAATAATATTAATTAATTTTTAACAGAGAAATAAGGAAGACCAAAGTTAACACTTAAGTATTGATGATCCAAGGAGGATACCGGAGCTGATCATCACAACGTTAAGGAAGTTCATCTCTGATACGGATCTGGCATTGTAACAGAACGACACGTCAGGTGGCACAATAGGTCTTGTAGGCCTCGGTGCGGTTCCTCGGTTAGGCGGGCACCTTGGTTTCTAAAATCTAACACTTAAGTAACCATAGTGGAAGTATATAAGACAACTGGGATCTTCTAGGGTATACGTATGTAAATGAAAACAAAAAAGTCCGTCACGCAGGAGCTGGATAACTAAACACTTTCCTCAGAATTTGGGTAGTGTAGATTGCTTTCCAGAACAATTTGCTTAAAATATCCTACATAAATAAAATAAAAACATGAATAGTTCTCTTTTAAATTTGTAATGAGTAATTGATCAATTATTAATTTGCTTCCAGAGTTATGTTTACACATGGTACCTATTAAACTTCGTAATAAATACAAAAAACCTCATATTATCGTATTTTGATCTAACGCAGGAACAGGATACAGTCACTCTAGTGGTAGAAAGCGCTCCTTGCGGCGGCTTTGTGAACCTACGTCTGACGGGCTTTTCTATTGAAATATATTACAAATTAAACCCCCGCTTTCCGATTGACCGATTCAGCTCATTTCTACAACACTTCTTTCTCATGAGTTACCCACGACGTATACCGCGTTTCGTTACAATACAGCAGAAATTACGACCGGTATGAGTATATTAAGAATTTGGGTCCGGAGTAAACCCCCCCCCTTCTAATGAACCGATTTAGTTTATTTTTACAACACATATTTACCTGTAGATTACCACTACGAATACCGAGTTCCGTTGAAATATACCAAAAATCACGGCTGGTAGTGGCGAATTGGTATTGTGGGTCCGGAGTAAACCCCCCCTTCTAATGAACCGATTTAGTTCATTTTTATATCTCACTTTTCTCTCTATATTACCACTACGAATACCAAGTTTCGTTGAAATATAACAAATACTACGGCTGACATATTCAAATTAGTGTTTTGGGTTCGGGGTAAACCCCCCCTTCCGGTGGACCGACTTTGGTGGTTAACGAACTCGTTCAATCGTTTGCTAATTGAATGCTATATACCAAGTTTCGTGACGAAAAAACAAAAACTCTGGCCGCTATCGTGTTAACAGACACACACACACATATATATATATATATATATATATATATATATATATATATATATATATATATATATATATATATATATATATATGCATATATATGTATATATATAGATATATATAAATTTTAACGGGGGTCATTTTCGGTGTCTACTAGGTAGGATCGATAAAGATTTGAAGAAATTTTTCAAAAATTCAGTCATGAGTCCAACCTCAATAGCTACTTTCCTTCGGAGGAAAGTGCTAACAGTCCTGAATATTCCCTGATTGCTTATCACCTCGACCGCTAACTATCTATAGATAGTTATTATTTTGATTATGAAGATTATAATCTTCATAATCAAAATAATAATTGGGTCGGGGGGTCTCCCGTGGTCTAATGGCTAGCGCCTTGGATTCATAAGCGGGAGATGGTGGGTTCGATTCCCAACCTCCGGCAGGAATTTTATCATCATTGGGTCGGATGTTCATTACAAATATAGGAACAGGAATACAATTTGTATTCACCTGTAGAATAGATTGATTTTCTCACAATATAAAAATCTTTAAAAAATTGCAGTTTTTTGGTACCGGTTAGTTTTTGTACTGTTTACTTACTACTTTCTACATGCTGTTTACTTTCCAACTACCGTATTTTCAATGTTTAAAAATAAGATTGGTTCAAATTTATTGTATTGATGGATTTACTACGCTCATTTCTGCCTGTTTTTTACTTATAAGTTGTCTATATTTTTTTTAGCTGAGGAAGGCTGCCAATGTACAGCCGAAACATACAGAATACAAAAATACAGATTTCTTCCTGAAGGTCTGACGTTTTTTTCTCCTAGCCGAATCCCAACCATACCTTGTCTTCGTATCTCTGCAACGGCTAACTATCTCCATCTCCACTTATTTATAAGGGTCTTTTTGCGAAGACCACATCCAGTTACTTTTGAAGTAGCAGCAGTGATTTATAACAGTTACTCGTACTCGCTGATAAGCTTACTGATTAGCTAATAGGTTCTTTGCTGGTTATCTATTACTACCTGACTCGTTATCTACGGTTATAATTTCTTATTCGATAATGGCTGGCAATATTTATTAATAAAAAGGTTAATATGATCAAAATCAATTCTCTCACCTATGAAATCAATTATTAAGCATTAAAGTTGACTGTTTTGCAGGTTATGAAGGATAGCAAACAACGTTATTTGTAAACAAACATATTTTATTACTTTTCTCTCCCTCTCTTTTTTTTTTTGGATATTTTACCTTTATTAAGCATTACATGCTATGCGTTTCCGCTCGCTCAAGAAGATATCAAAACCCTAGTCAATCCAACTCGCAATTAATAGAAATATATTAATTGTAGCGACTCTAGTCTATCCAACTCGCTAAAATTAATAGGATTCCATTAATTTTTCCGAGTAAGAAACCAATCCCTTTTACTTTGTCAGGAACATCGCGAACTAATTGTAAAAGACTCATTTTTCTCACTAACATAAACAGAGCTTTTTCATAAACAAAAGCTAATTCACTGTTGAAGGTTACTTTACTCCCAACAAGAACGAATGCAATCGGTAATCGGAATCCTCCAATAGGAAGGCAAAGGAGTTATGCGCATGCGCTAAATCACTGATACAATCACTACTGCTACTTCAAAAGTAACTGGATGTGTTCTTCGCAAAAAGACCCATTTATAATTTTTCGTTTGTGTATGTTCTATTGTTCAATATGTTTAGATATAATTGCCAATATGTTTGTTGTATATTTGTACTAAATCTATAGCGATACAGACTGCTGAAGTGGACTGGCTGTAGGATGGTAAATACACAATGGATAGTCGACAGAGAGAGCGTTCAGGAAATGTCATTGTCAGATAGCTGTTAGGGTTTATGCCTACCTTTACCTATCAAAATATCTGCTCTTCTACTGTAGTATGCTCTGTCAGTATCAGAATCTAGGCCAGTCTACAGCTGAGGTGAGTCCTTCAGTTCTACAGCTGATAGCATAGCACAATAATTCCGGCGTATGTATTTATGAGTTACCACCGCCGGGTCATCTTCAGGTTGTCGACCTTTTGGCAATGGGGTGTGATTTTCCCAAACGGTCACCAATTCGGATACTGGCCGATCTATTCAATGTGGCTATGTATCTTCTTCGAACCACATTCGTACGACGACGGGACGCATTTTAGCTAATAAAAGGTCTATTTTAAACGAGGTTAATTGCTAAAAATAGACGGATAAATTTTTGAAGGTTGAATTTTGGCTCCAACCGGATCCCTTGCGTTGCACAGCGGGGCCAAACGACTTTTCGTGTTTCAAAAAAGGCTACAACCACCAAATCTTAACCGATTTCAATGCATTATTTTTTTTTTTTTTTTTTTTTTTTTTTTTTTTTTTTAATGAAAGCTACTAAAATTTAGAATATCTCTGTCTGCCCAGATTTTTGTTTCCCCTGTTTATTAAATTACGTGTGTATATATATATGTGTGTGTGTGTGTATATGTACGTATGCGAGTGTGTGTGTATATGTGTGTATAATTAGATTACCAGTGTAAAAAAGGAACGAAGAATACATAAAAATTGTTATAAAAAAGATGGATATAAATTATATATGATTTATTTATTCTGCTCTATATTATTGTATCAAAATGTAAATAGTAACCGAACTTGGGCTGACGGTGTTATCACCATGCCCTAAAAAATGTTGTTCCTGTCATGTACATAATTGATAAAATAAACATTATTATTAACATTAACATTAAATTACGTGTAAATAATTCACAAACTTTTACAATTGAACATAAAACAATATTATATTTTTCGTCTAACTTAATATCAGCTCTGATATCGGTGAAATTAAACATTCAAACCCTGATTAGACTTGGAAAAAATTATTTTGACATCTTCAAAACCTAAATATTTTTTTTTTAACCTTTATTGATAATTACAACAATATGTAAACATATTTCCAGTAATTTTGTTGGTATTGGAAATTAACAATGTAAGGCATGATGTGGGAATATGTACAATTACAAAACCCACAATAAATTTTGAGCATTACAGATGGCATGTTAAAACAAATTGTCTCCAGGCCACCGCTGTTCAGCCTTCTATGAGGATTTTGTGGATTATGGAAGGAGGATAGAGAGTTTATCAAAGGATTTGGATGGCCGGGGAGATTGGAATGAAACTAATGTCTCTAGGCCAACGCCGCTTCAGCCTTCTATGAGGATTTTGTGGATTATGGAAGGAGGATAGAGAGTTTATCAAAGGATTTGGATGGCCGGGGAGATTGGAATGGAACTAATGTCTCTAGGCCTCCGCCGCTTCAGCCTTCTATGAGGATTTTGTGGATTATGGAAGGAGGATAGAGAGTTTATCAAAGGATTTGGATGGCCGGGGAGATTGGAATGAAACTAATGTCTCTAGGCCTCCGCCCCTTCAGCCTTCTATGAGGATTTTGTGGATTATGGAAGGAGGATAGAGAGTTTATCAAAGGATTTGGATGGCCGGGGAGATTGGAATGAAACTAATGTCTCTAGGCCAACGCCGCTTCAGCCTTCTATGAGGATTTTGTGGATTATGGAAGGAGGATAGAGAGTTTATCAAAGGATTTGGATGGCCGGGAAGATTGGAATGAAACTTCTGATAGACTGATTTGGCCAGGGATTGGATAAAGGGGATATTGAAGTCATTATGGAGAGTTTGGTTCGAGACATAGTAAGGAGCATTGGATATTTTTCGAAGGATTTTGGATTGCATTGTTTGTATTCTGTAGGAATTGGAAGGTTTAGTGGAACCCCATAGTTCAAGTCCATAAGTCCATATTGGTCGGAGTACGGTATTGTATATAAGTCGTTTGTTAGTCAATGATAGTTTCGAGCGATTGTCCAATAAGCGTGATAAAAGTCTAAAGCCTCTGTTTAGTTCCTGTCTTTTCTGTGTTATGTGTGGCTTCCAAGTTAAACGTTTGTCTAATATCAGTCCTAAGTATCTTACTTGCGATTTCTGTGGAATTTGAATTACTGAAGGTCTACTGAGGTGCGATTATTGCTAGTTGAAAACTTCAAAACCTAAATATTAAATATTAATTCAACAATGAAACTAATAGAAATAATATGATTTTTGAATGATTTGAAAATATATTTTGATGTTTTCCAAGTCTAATTAGGGCTTGAATGTTTAATTTCAAGGATATCACTGCTGATATTAAGTTAGATAAAAAATACAATATTGTTTTATGTTCAATTGTAAAAGTTTGTGAATTATTTAAACGTTATTTAATAAACAGAAGAATAAAAAATCTGGCCAGACAAAGTTGTTATAAATTTGGGTCTTTTTGCGAAGACCACATCCAGTTAATTTTTAAGTAGCAGTAGTGATTTATAACAGTTACTCATACTCGCTGATAAGCTTACTGATTAGCTTATAGGTTCTTTGCTGGTTATCTACTACTTCTTGACTCGTTATCTACGGTTATAATTCATATTAGATAATGACAAGCAATATTTATTAATAAAAAGGTTAATATGATCAAAATCAATTCTCCCAACTATGAAATAAGTTATTAAGCATTAAAGTTGACTGTTTTGCAGGTTATGAAGGATAACAAACAAGTTATTTGTGAACAAACATATTTTAATCGTTTTCTCTCTCTTTTTTGGATATTTTACATTTATTAGGTATTACATGCTATGCGTTTCCGCTCGCTACGCTACGCTCCGCTCGCTCAAGAAGATATCAAAACCCTAGTCAATCCAACTCTCAATTAATAGAATTACATTAATTTTCCCGACTCTAGTCTATCCAACTCGCTAAAATTAATAGGCTTCCATTAATTTTTCCGAGTAAGAAACCAATCCCTTTTTCTTTGTCAGGAACATCGCGAACTAATTGTAAAAGACTCATTTTTCTCACTAACGTAAACAGAGCTTTTTCATACACAAAAGCTAATTCACTGTTGAAGGTTACTTTACTCCCAGCAAGAACCAAAGCAATTGGTCATCGGAATCCTCCAATAGGAAGGCAAAGGAGTTATGCGCATGCGCTGAATCACTGATACAATCACTACTGCTACTTCAAAAGTAACTGGATGTGGTCTTCGCAAAAAGACCCATAAATTTTATTAGCTTTCGTGTTTAAAAAAAAAAAAAAAAAAATTGCATTGAAATAAGTTAAGATTTAGAGGCTGTAGCCTTTTTTGAAACACGAAATGTCGTTTGACCCCACTGTGTGTTGTCAAGCTGCGTTTTTCTTGGCGCCTCTTGCAATCTGCTTGTCTGCCCCAAGCTGGAACCTAGGTACAGATTTCTAGGACGTCCAAAGTAGAGAGAAGTCCATTGGAGACAGCACAGTTCGTTTTCATACCGTTTTGATATGACGACAACTGGCGTTTCAATAAACATACTTCCGGCTTCCTCAGGGGGTTTTCTTAGAATGAAGATCAATATTAATCTGCGCTCAATTTAAACATGTTCGTGCGATCCCAATGAATTAGAGAGAAAATTAAAGTTCTAGTTAAGGCTTCTAACTCACGAGGAAGGATTATCCGAGAAGCCATCGAATTATCCTAAGGAAGAAGAATTTAACGACAAGAGAAGAACGGGAAAATCAAAGGTCTGGAACCCGGACTTAAAATAATCTTTATTTTCCGAAGAAACCATGAGGAAGCCTACAGAATGTCTGGTGAAACATTGGTATTAACCACATCGACACGGTCATATCCCGAATACTTCAAAACAGTAAGAATTTTACAGGAACACACACACACACAAAAAAACCAAAGAAACCAGAATTTTTGGTTTAAGAGCATTTGAAGGTAAAATTTCGTATGAAGTCGTTAAAGAAGAAATATCTAGAGCTTCCATGGTTTTGAGGGTCGCTGAATTCGAATCCGTGGTCCGTTTTGCCCCATCGGTGCTAAATCAAGATCATTTTAAGGACAAATATGTCTACAGGACAAAAATGAATTCTGGACTGCAGGTTAAATGTTTGCAAAATAGACATATTTATCCTTGAAATGACCTTGATTTTGCGACGTTGGGGCGAAACAGACCTCGGATTCGAATTCAGCAACCCTTAAAACCATGAAAGCTCTAGTTAGTTCTTCTTCATACGAAATTTCACCTTCAAATGACCTCAAAATGGGTTAAACGGATTCAGCGAGTCGAAATACATAAGAATATATGTATTGTGTCTTTGGAAAATACCAATTTCTTTTATTTTTTGTGGCTGTGTTTTAGCACTTTCCTCCGAAGGAAAGTAGCTATTGAGGTTGCACTCATGACGGAATTTTTGAAAAATTTCTTCAAATCTTTATCGATCCTACCTACTAGACACCGAAAATGACCCCCGTTAAAATTTATATATATATATATATATATATATATATATATATATATATATATATATATATATATATATATATATATATATGTCTGTTAACACGATAGCGGCCAGAGTTTTTGTTTTCTCGTCACGAAACTTGGTCTATAGTATTCAATTAGCAAACGATTGAACGAGTTCGTTAACCACCAAAGTCGGTCCACCAGAAGGGGGGGTTTACCCCGAACCCATAACACTAATTTGACTATGTCAGCCGTAATATTTGTTATATTTCAACGAAACTTGGTATTCGTTGTGTTAATATAGAGAGAAAATTGAGATATAAAAATGAACTAAATTGGTTCATTGGAAGGGGGGGGGGGTTTACTCCGGACCCACAATACCAATTCGCCACTACCAGCCGTGATTTTTGGTATATTTCGACGAAACTCGGTATTTGTAGTGGTAATCTACAGGTAAATATGTGTTGTAAAAATAAACTGAATCGGTTCATTAGAAGAAGGGGTTTACTCCGGACCCAAATTCCTATTATACTCATACCGGTCGTAATTTCTGCTGTATTGTAACGAAACGCGGTATACGTCGTAGGTAACTCATGAGAAAGAAGTGTTGTAAAAATGAGCTGAATCGGTCAATCGGAAAGCGGAGGTTTAATTTGTAATATATTTCAATAGAAAAGCCCGTCAGACGTAGGTTCACAAAGCCGCCGCAAGGAGCGCTTTCTGCCACTAGAGTGACTGTATCCTGTTCCTGCGTTAGATCAAAATACGATAATATGAGATTTTTTGTATTTATTACGTAGTGTAATAGGTACCATGTGTAAACATAACTCTGGAAGCAAATTAATAATTGATCAGTTACTCATTACAAATTTATAAGAGAACTATTCATGTTTTTATTTTATTTATGTAGGATATTTTAAGCAAATTGTTCTGGAAAGCAGTCTACACTACCCAAATTCTGAGGAAAGTGCTTAGTTATGCAGCTCCTGCGTGACGGCCTTTTTAGTGTAATATTTTCATGTCTCCAAAGTAACGCTATGATGCAATACCATGTTCCAACAAGTTATGGCATAATTGAAATGCCTAATAAACAGACTTATATTTTAAATTGGTTTGTACACATTTAATTTTATCATAAATAAACTAATTAAATTAAATACCGTGACGACATTCCTCTCCGATGATTATGTGGTATAAAGAGCGCCTTAATACTATTTACATTAGCGATAAGACTGTCCCTTGGTTTGATAATGAGATTCTGTGGCGTCCGCCAGGGAGCGCGTGTGTTTTCTTGCCTCACTGATATTTAATGCTAATTACGATTGTAAATGGAAGGGAAAATTATCGCAGTAGTGTTATAGCGCGTTTCTTCCCCTCCATCCACAGGTTGACCGCCGGTTGATCTCATGACGCAATCCAGAAGTACCGACTAGAAATTTTCACGTTTCAAAACCCATAGATCACGACATTAACGTTGGTTCAAATTTATGTGTGTGTGTATATATATATATTATTATTATTAGATTTTAACGTCCATTTATTATTAACTACGAATTTTAGGACGGGTTATCTATAGGTTACCACTCTTTTCTAGCCCGGATAGGGCTGATGCCTTTTCTTTTTTCTAAAGAAAAGCCTCCACCCCTAGTGGGAATCGAACCCACGACCCTTTGGTACGGAGTGCTCACGCCTTAACGCTCACGGCCACCGGGCCTCACTATATATATATATATATATATATATATATATATATATATATATATATATATATATATATCGCGGAAGGTCACCATTCGAATGCTTTCTAAACCATGGGCGTATATAAGAGGGGGGCTAAGGGGGCTGCAGCCCCCCCCGCCACCGGAATTTTTTTTGGTGAGAACATTTCGTGTAAAAAAAACCGATAACAACCAAAAATGTCTTCTACATTTACCCTGCTCTACTAGATGTCCAGATGACCTTAAAACTCACCATTTTACAGTAAAACATTTAAAATTTTCCCCACACCCCAAATTCCTAGGTCCTACCAGCCCCCCCCCCGAAATTATTTTCTACTAGTGTACTAAGCTCTCTACAAAAAAGATTCTAAAGTAATTTAATACTCACACACTCACACACATTTATGCATTTATATTTAACGCAGGAAACTTTGCCATTATAAATGAAACGACGAGTTGATGTATCAGCAAATCCTTGGTATGAGTAAGTAAGGTGTTTGCGGAAGCCTGTCAGGTGCTTAGATATAGCTCTATAGGTTATAGAAACACCCTGAAGGATATTGGACTCCTATTGGCGGACGAGGGGGGTCTTGACAACAATCTGTCCCCCCCTTCCTGCTTGAAGTTCTCTATTGGTTCTTCGCTGATTTATCTACTCCTATATATCCCCTCTATCTGTCTCATCCGAGCTACAACTTCTAGAGGTGTGGTTACCAACCTTTTTACAAGACTATATAAACTATATTGGTGTCAGGAGACGCATAGTGGATCATAAATGCTGGTGGTTGAAACTAATTACTTATTCAATGTTTAAAGGTCTTCTTGATATGACCTTGTCATTTTAATAATATCCGACGTTTCGCCAGACATTCTGCTGGCTTCTTCAGGGTTGATTCTCAGAATAAACCCTGCGAAAGCCGACGAAATTTCCGCAAAAACTTCGGTTATAACCACATCTGCAAGTTCATATCCAGAAGTGCTTGAAACATTCAGTAAAATTTAAAACTTATTTATAAATTAACACTATACTATAGAGGTTTGCCGCTTCGACTACTAGACTCAGTAGCACCAAGGTACCCATTAATAAATTAATTAAAGGCTGGGTTGGCCTTGGGACGGTCAGGGAGGCCGAATTCAACCCATGAACGAAGACACTAGAAAATAAAAATCTTTAGTACTATGCTCGGGATTTGAAGTCAGGACCTCCAGCATAATAGTCCAGTGCCCTAACACTGAGCTAACCTCGCCCCTATTAACACTATAATGCAAAATTACAACTAGTTAAACACTAGACAAGAAATATGAAAAAATACTTTTATGTTTAAATTGAACAGAAAAAAAAAAAAGACTGTGTATTCCTGACTCCAGCCATGGATTGGAGTCTCGTAGGACCATTAGGCACTTTTCGAATGAATGTACGTTTTGAAGTGTTACGTACGAAAAAATGTCTGTGAATGCCTGACTCCAGCCATGGATTGGAGTCTCGTAGGACCATTAGGCACTTTTCGAATGAATGTACGTTTTGAAGTGTTACGTACGAAAAAATGTCTGTGGATGCCTGACTCCAGCCACGGATTGGAGTCTCGTAGGACCATTAGGCACTTTTCGAATGAATGTACGTTTTGAAGTGTTACGTACGAAAAAATGTCTGTGGATGCCTGACTCCAGCCATGGATTGGAGTCTCGTAGGACCATGAGGCACTTTTCGAATGAATGTACGTTTTGAAGTGTTACGTACGAAAAAATGTCTGTGGATACCTGACTCCAGCCATGGATTGGAGTCTCGTAGGACCATTAGGCACTTTTCGAATGAATGTACGTTTTGAAGTGTTACGTATGAAAAAATGTCTGTGGATGCCTGACTCCAGCCACGGATTGGAGTCTCGTAGGACCATTAGGCACTTTTCGAATGAATGTACGTTTTGAAGTGTTACCTATGAAAAAATGTCTGTGGATTCCTGACTCCAGCTATGGATTGGAGTCTCGTAGGACCATTAGGCACTTTTCGAATGAATGTACGTTTTGAAGTGTTACGTACGAAAAAATGATTGAAACATTTCTTAATATCTTCATCGATCATACCGACTTGTTACCGGAAACGACCTATGTATGACCTACATTCCTTCCTTCCTATTTCTATCTTGTCCTAAAATCATATCTTCACAATTGTACATTCCATATCAAACACGGCTCTTAAATTTTCTCTCCTCGAACCAATAAAGCAGGTGTTCCCCAAGATAGCATCCTAGGTCCTCTGATTTATTATATATTTACTTCAGATATTCCAACATATATATATATATATATGTGTGTGTGTGTGTGTGTGTGTGTGTTGAAACTCTACACACCAGAGGTTTCTTCCCATAGGAAATTCTTCGCCTTGCAAACGATTGACGAGTTTGTTAACCGGTAAAATTGGAAAAATACTTATAGAAGAATTAAATTTTATTTGTGTTTATAGTTTTTCTCTAATTAACTTTGTTTTCTTTGTTTCAGGTATTCTAGTCCTGTGAATCTTTAAAATGTTGGTAATTATAAATCTTTAAAATTTATTCATACTGAGTTCTTCTGCATACAAACACACACGCATATATATATATATATATATATATATATATATATATATATATATATATATGTATATATATATATATATATACTCTGAATCAAAGAAGATTTGAATAACAAGTTTTAATACGAGTAATGTTGAGTACAAATTCAATAGTACTCCCATTGATATGCGTCGTTTAGCACATTCCCCTGGATATACAACTTCCTAATTAGCATAATTATGATGACATAAACTACAAATGATTGAGCCAATATCACTTAAATTCCTGACTAGAACTTGATTTTTATTCGCTGGAGTCACATGGAGTGAATTATTTATCAGAAATCGAACCGTGAGCAACAGTTGTCTCTTCATTAATTCTTGATGAGTTCCCAAGTCCGCGGCAACAGAACTCCTCTTTATGATCAGTGGTCTGTTTTCATGGTGATGATTCGTGTTCAAAAAGATTTTATATTAATTTAGAGGGCTAAAGAAACGTCTACTTATACATAGAACACGTTCTTTTCGGACGATTAAACGTTTTCCGAAAGAACAACCACAACCTTTGGTGGGCATCGAATCCACGATGATAGCTAGGAAGAGTTCGTGCAGTAGAAATCATCGCCACCTGGTCCCTAAAATTGATTTCCATAATAAATGTTTGAACGAATTCGTTAAACAGCAAAATCGGCCCAACGGCAGACTCCCTCTACCGGAACATGGGTTATGGGTAAAATTCGTGCGAAAAAAATCGTAGTAATTACGTTTTCGCTTTAATATGTTTCCAGAGCTTATTATCATAGTTACGGAGCTCTTAAATAAACAAATAATATGATTTAAGGTTCATTATTTGCAGCTTTTGTGAGGTAGAAAAACGAATGAAGCCATTTTCAAAGCGATGTCTTTAACCGTCAACGAGAAAACTCGATACAGCTTGTTTTCGTAACTAAATCTCGGTTTCGGCACACTTGACACTCATTTCGGCTCACTTGACTTTCATTTCGGCTCACTTGACATTCATTTCGGTTCACTTGACATTCATTTCGGCTTACTTGACATTCATTTCGGCACACTTGACACTCATTTCGGCTCACTTGACATTCATTTCGGCTCACTTGACATTCATTTCGGCTCACTTGACACTCATTTCGGCTCACTTGACACTCATTTCGGTTCACTTGACATTCATTTAAACTAAGATATTTAAATTCTCGTTCTATTTTGAATTAAGGATGTATTAGAAAAAAAAAAAAAGTTTTTTTACAGCCTTCTGATCAAATTCAGGAACATAAATATGCTTTAGGTCCACTTGACATAACATTCATAACAGTTTTGGGAACTTCGTATAATTTCCTTCATATGTCGAAAAGGGCAGGGAAATCGTGATAAGTGGAAGGTGACCAGTCGAAAGCTTACTAAATTCTCTACAATAATCTTAATCTATCATGGGACGATCTCGGGTTTTTGCCTTTGTTTAACTCACTTTTTAATTGGTTATTTTTAGCACTTTCCTCCGAAGGAAAGTAGCTATTGAGGTTGCACTCATGACGGAAAAATTTCTTCAAATCTTTATCGATCCTACCTAGTAAACACCCAAAATGACCCCCGTTAAAATTTATATATATCTATATATATATATATATATATATATATATATATATATATATATATATATATATATATATATATGTCTGTTAACTCGATAGCGGCCAGAGTTTTTGTTTTTTCTTCACGAAACGTAGTATATAGCGTTCAATTAGCAAACGGTTGAACGAGTTCGTTAACCACCAAAATCGATCCTCCGGACGGGGAGGGGGGGGGGGGTTTCCTCTGAACCCAAAACACTAATTTGACCATGCCAGCCGTAATATTGGTTATATTTCAACGAAACTTGGTATTCGTAGTGGTAATATAGAGAGAAAAGTTAGATGTAAAAATAAACTAAATCGGTTCATTAGAAGGGGGGGTTTACTTCGGACCCACAATACCAATTCGCCACTAGCAGCCGTGATTTTTGGTATATTTTGACGAAACTCGGTATTCGTAGTGGTAATCTACAGGTAAATATGTGTTGTAAAAATAAATTAAATCGGTTCATTAGGAGGGGCGGGGGTTTACTCCGGACCCACAATACCAATTCGCCACTAGCAGCCGTGATTTTTGGTATATTTCGACGAAACTCGGTATTCGTAGTGGTAATCTACAGGTACAAATGTGTTGTAAAAATAAATTAAATCGGTTCATTTGGAGGGGGGGTTTACTCTGGACCCAAATTACTTATATACTCATACCGGTCGTAATTGCCAACGGCCATAGCCACGTTGAATGCACCGGTTCCCATAGATCACCGAAGTTAAGCAACGTCGGGCGTGGTCAGTACCTGAATGGGTGACCGACCACGTGCTGTTGGCATTATAGAAAAGGGCGGCAACCTGTAGACAGCCCGGCGTCAATAGCCCTAATGTTGATATGCCGTTAAACACACACAAAAAAATAAAAATAAAAAAAAATAAAAAAACGTTCGTAATTTCTGCTGTATTGTAATGAAACGCGGTATACGTCGTGGGTAACTCATGGGAAAAAAGTGTTGCAAAAATGAGCTAAATCGGTGAATCGGAAAGCGGGGTTTACTTTGTAATATATTTCAATAGAATTAGCTTGCCAGACGTAGGTGCGCAAGGCCTCCGCAAGGAGCACTGTCTCCCACTAATGGGACTGTATCCTGTTCCTGCGTCAGATCAAAAGACGAAAATATGAAGTTTTTAGTATTTATTAAGTAGTGTAGTAAACATAACTCTGGTAAGCAAATTAATAATTGAACAGTTACTCATTACAAAATTAAAAGAGAACTATTCATGTTTTTATTTTATTTATGTAGGATATTTTAAGCAAATCGTTCTGGAAACCAGTCTACACAACCCAAATTCAGTTATGCAGCTCCTGCGTGACGGACTTTATCGTTTTAAATTGAATTTATCAGTATAATTAGTATTTTAGTAAAAGAAAGTAAGAAAATGAGGAACGTTTTGGTAATAGTGTTTTCCTAGAGCGAACGTTGAGAAGGCGAGGGAGTCATTTCTGCTAAGGATACTGTCAGTTTCCTGTTGTGGCACCTTAAACTTCCTTCTCTTTGAGAATTTATTTTATATCTCTTAGGAAATATCAAACTCCACCAATAACTGCTACTATTCCTTTACTAACGGCACTAGAGATATGAACTAACCGCGCTAAGATGGTACTTGTCCTTTTAGCACTTTCCTCCGAAGGAAAGTAGCTAGCTATTGAGGTTGCACTCATGACGGATTTTTTGAAAAATTTCTTCGAATCTTTATCGATCCTACCTTGTATACACCGAAAATGACCCCCGTTAAAATTTATATATATATATATATATATATATATATATATATACATATATATATATATATATATATATATATATATATATATATACATATATATATATATATATATATATATATATATATATACATATATATGTGTCTGTTAACACGATAGCGGCCAGAGTTTTTGTTTTTTCTTGACGAAACGTGGTATATAGCGTTCAATTAGCAAACGATTGAACGAGTTCGTGAACCACCAAAATCGGCCCACCGGGAGGGGGGGTTTACCCCGGACCCAAAACACTAATTTGACCATGCCAGCCGTAGTTTTTGCTATATTTTAACGAAACTCGGTATTCGTTATGTTGATCTAAAGAGAGACATACGTTGTAAAAATAAACTAAATCGGTTTATTAGGAGGGGGGGGTTTACTCCGGACCCACATTACTAATTTACCACTACCAGCCGTAATTTTTACCGTCCGTACGAAATTCGATATTCGTTGTGGTAATCAACAGAGAAAAATGGGTTGTAAAAATAAACTAAATGGGGTTATTTGGAGGGGGGGTTTACTCTGGACGTAAAGTACTAATATACTCATACCGGTCATAATTTCTGCTGTATTGCAACGAAACGCGGTATACGTCGTGGGTATCTTTTGAGAAAGAAGTGTTGTAAAAATTAAGTAAATCGGTCTATTGGAAAGGAGGGTTTACTTTAAACTCTGTTTCATTTGAATTAACCGGCCAGACGTAGGTTCCCAAAGCCGCCGCGAGGAGCGCTATCTCCCACTAGAGGGACTGTATCCGGTTCCTGCGTCAGATCAAAAGACGCCGGAAAAAAATGAAGTTTTTGTCTATTTATTAAGTAGTACAGTATCATGTATTAACAATTGAACAGTTCTCATAAGAAATATAAATGAGCAGAACTATTCACGTTTTTACTTTATTTATATAGGTTATTTACAGCAAATTATTCAGTAATGTAGTCTACACTACAGAAATACTGAGGAAAGTGCGTAGTTATGCAGCTCCTGCGTGACGGACCTTTTGTTTTTTTTTTAATCGATTTTTGCAGTAATATTAATTTGTCAGTAAAACAAGATACTTAAAATAAAAACCAATTACTGTGAGTTAGTTGCGCCTAAAATCTTACTTTCCTTATGTTTTAATTGGTGTAGGTGTTTTATTTTTCACAAAATATTACCTATATTTATTCCAGTCCTTCCAAGTGACACTAGGCATAAGAACAGAAAATTACTAAGATGATGCAGTTCCTCCGACTTGGACATTTTACAATGCTCCCCAGAATAATTCTATGATCTTGTTATCGTCTTGAAACTACAAGAATACACCCGCTTGATATCCTAGAGTGATTTCTCCATTCTATATACAATAAATAGCGTTGTATTTATATTATTTCCCCAGTAAAATGATTGTTAATTACCTATTTTATCATTAATTAATGAATCCATTGATTTCAAGATAAGGGTATTGTTGGTATAGTTAGGAAATAGGGTTGTGAAAGTGTAGTATTTGTGGGAGTTATGAATGACCTTCCTTTGGTTCAAGATCTTAATCATTAATGGGTTTTTTTTATTGCTAATCGTTCTAGAGGAATTTATCGGCGTATTATTATTATTAAATTGCGACTTTTATAGTATTTTATTAGTTCCATTTTAAATATTAGCTCATTCTGAAGGAATCCCAGCTATTGTTGTTATTAAACTTATGAAAGAACTAGCTGAATACCCGTGCTTCATCACGGCAGATAAGTAGTTTTTTTAATGCGTTAAATAATGTATCATCAAAATTGACGCTACTATATAATTTTTTGCAGTTTATTATAGCATGGTCATAAGTAACCAACGTATAATGTTTCTTGACACTGGGGCGCTTTGGACCAGTGTCAAGAAACAGATAACGTGGAGATAACCCGTTATCTATAGGTTTCTAGTAACAGCAGTGTAACGAATACAGGTTCAATTTCGTTGTCAATAATAAATGTACGTTAAAATTTAAAAATTCATGTTTCTCAGATGTCATTTAGAAACACTCATTATATTTGCGAGCATTACCAAGAAGTGGTCTGACTGGGGATGCTGATGGGTGAGGAGGCTGTGCAAGGGTTCGGGATATTATTACCTCGGATGGACCATCACCAGGTATAGCGTAAACTCTATGGGGGACAAGTTGACAACATCATAATTGAAATTAACCGCAATTAAAAATAATACTATGAAGTAGATCCAGTGCGGTAACATACTGTTATCGTCCTAGCAACGCATTCTGCCTAGGCGAGCATGCTCTCTTTAAAATTAAAAATATAAACCCCTCTAAAAGTACTTAAATATTTGAAAATCAAAAAAACTTTTCTTAGCGAGTGTTTACATCCGAAAGGGAGTGTCCATGCAAAATTTCAAATTTTTCTGTCGAGTGGTTTGTGCTGGGCGGTGATAGATGAGTGAATCATTCAATCAGTCTGTGAGTGAGTGGTATTTGGCAAATATATAGTAGATTTTAGAAACATTTCTTCAAATCGTCACCTATCGTTTTTACTTGAAACTAAATGAAAATTCGAAGACAGGTATAGTTGGGATTCGGCTAGGAGAAAAACGTCAGACTTTCAAAAAGAAATCTGTATTTTGGACGTTTCGACTGCAACAATGGCAGCCTTCTTCAGCACTAGAGAATGCCTAGGGGGGAGGGAGGAAGACCTCGAGGACAACTTAGGTAACCATGGTAGAAGTATGGCATAACCATAACCATACTTCTACCATGGTTACCTAAGTTGTCCTCGAGGTCTTCCTCCCTCCCCCCTAGGCATTCTCTAGTGCTGAAGAAGGCTGCCATTGTTGCAGTCGAAACGTCCAAAATACAGATTTCTTTTTGAAAGTCTGACGTTTTTCTCCTAGCCGAATCCCAATTATACCTGTCTTCGTATCTCTACAGCGGCTAACTATCTCCATCTATACTAAATGAAAATTATTAAATCTATGTATAAACATTTATATACATGGATAACGATCTTTTATTTATTAACATCCGTTTAAATAAATCTTCCATGTATACTTTTTTTCTGTTTTGGTAATTTCTATTGTATATAATATATACTGGGTGCTTCAAAAAAATGTATACACACTTTAAACTATCGTAGTTTTCCCACTCTACAAGGCTAATGTTATATTTATTCGCCAGGTGGCAGCATAATCGTCCCTCTATGTTATATTGTCAGTTGGAAGTTGTAATATCAACATGGCGGACGTACGTTTGAGTTTTGAAGAGCTTAAGCAGGTACTGGAAGTTTGAGAATGTAAATGAAGTTCAAAGACAGTGGAGAAGGGAGTATGATACAGAACCACCTTCAAGATTAACAATTACACGCATACGAGAGAAATTCGAAGTTCATGGAACAGTGTGTGATGTGCATAAAGGTCATTCAGGTCGACCTCGAACAGCTACAAGTGATGAGTCATCAACGGCAGTCTTGGGACTGTTTCAACGCTCTCCTGACAAATCTACAAGGCAAGGGGCACGTGAAAGTGATGTAAGTGCTAGCAGCGTGCTACACATTCTGAAGAGACGCAATGTGTTTACATTCCAAGGCTGGTGCAACAGCTACAAGTGATGAGTCATCAACGGTAGTCTTGGAACTGTTTCAACGATCTTCTAACAAATCTACAAGGCAAGGGGCACGTGAAAGTGATGTAAGTGCTAGCAGCGTGCTACGCATTCTGAAGAGACGCAAGTATCGTGTTTACATTCCAAGGCTGGTGCAACAGCTACAAGTGATGAGTCATCAACGGTAGTCTTGGAACTGTTTCAACGCTCTTCTAACAAATCTACAAGGCAAGGGGCACGTGAAAGTGATGTAAGTGCTAGCAGCGTGCTACGCGTTCTGAAGAGACGCAAGTATCGTGTTTACATTCCAAGGCTGGTGCAACAGCTAAGTGACGACGATCCAGATCGAAGGTTACAATTTTGTGAATGGGTTCAGGAGATGGTGATACGTGAACCGGGATTTATGGGTAGCATCATTTGGTCGGATGAAGCCCAATTCAAACTTAATGGAACTGTCAATAGGCACAATTGTGTTTACTGGGGTGAAGAAAATCCTCACATTACAATTGAAAAAGCTGTAAATTTGCCTGGTGTAAATGTGTGGTGCGGTTTGTCTTCAAGGGGACTCATTGGACCTTTTCGATTTGAAGGCACTGTAACTGGTATTAATTACCTAACAATGCTTGCTGATTCCATATTTCCTGCCATTCGTGCATTATACGGTAATGATATGTTTTATTTTCAACAATATGGTGCCCCGCCGCACTATCACAGGGACGTACGAGCTTACCTGGATCAAAATTTGCCGGGCCAGTAGATAGGACGCAGGGGGCCAATCGAGTTTCCAGCACGCTCCCCAGACCTTACACCACTGGTAACCTAGACATTCTTTGGAATGAGATTCAAGCCGTGTGTAGAGAAATCTCATTGGACGTTTTGATACGATGTACAGAATCAGTGGTGACTCGTACTCAGAATTGTATTGATGCTGCAGGTCACCAATTTGAACAGTATTAACATTTGTTATTTATGTTTCATTTACATTGGACTTTCAGCTTTCTAATTTCCTGAAATTTAACTTTGTAGAACGGTAAATAAATTTTCTATGGAAGTTCAAAGTGTGTATACATTTTTTTGAAGCACCCTGTATACATACATATACATATATATATATATATATATATATATATATATATATATATATATGTATATATATATATGTGTATATATATACTAGCTGACTACCCGTGCTTCACCACGGCCGATAAGTATTTTTTATATTGAGTTAAATAAGATATGATCAAAATTAATGCTACTACATAATTTTGTACATTTTATTATACCACGTCATACTATATGTTATTCATCAATTGATAAGTAATTAATGCATAATTTTCCTTGACGTTGGGGCGCTCCGGACCAGTGTCAAGAAACAGCTTATTATTGCACGGACTTACTACAGAATCTTATTGTAGAGAATTTAGAAACCTTTCGAATAGCCGCCCTCCACTTACTACAAGTTCCCAACCATTTTCGAGATATTTTAAAAAATATACTGAGATCCGAAAACTTTGTATCACCATTCATACAATTTTTTTCCATATACTTCGTTTCTGAATACCCAAACAGAAAATTAGTTTTGAAAAGTATTTCTATCAGTTTTTCTGGTAAATGTCTACAGAACTCGCTTAAAAAATGTTTTCATTCGTTTTCCTACGTTAAGGAATCTTTCGCACAAATTTCGCTCCAAAAACCATGTTCCAGTTAACGGAATCAAATGGTTAATGAACTTGAGAATGAGAAGAAAGATTTTTGTACCAAATGTTTTCTATCAAAATCGGACTGTTTATGAGCCGATGAGGAACTTCTTAATAATTCAACCCCCCCCCCCCCCCCTAAAAGTACTTAAACATTTGAACATCAAAAAATCCTTTCTTAACGAGTGTTTACACTCTAAACGTATTGTCCGTGCAAAATTTCAAATTTTTGTGTAAAGTGGTTCGGGATATTATTACCTCGGATGGGCCATCACCAGGGCGTAAACTCTATGAGGGACAAAATCACATTTTATTTCTAGTAATTCAAGGACTGCCATCATAGTGGAAACTAACCTCAATTAAAAATAATACTATGAAATGGATAATGTACGGTAACAGCTGTTCTGTTATCGTCCTAGCAACGTCATATGTCCATGCAAAATTTCAAAATTTTCTGTCGAGCGGTTTGGGCTGGGGGATGATAGGTCAGTGAGTCAGTGAGTGGTATTTGACGAATATATATATATATATATATATATATATATATATATATATATTAGTTATGCATTAAAAAAATAATAAATATTAATAAGCAGAGAGAGAGAAGAACTTTATTTCAGAAAAGTTTGGTTGCCCAACTAAATTGGATTGCTCCACACACAACATAGTAATAAACCCTTCAAATCTGGGTATTCCAATGAAAAACAAAAAAAAGTATAAGAACGATTAAGTAAAACAACAACAAAAATTATATAAATGATATAAAATGATGAAATTAGTGATAAAAATGGGGGGGGCAATAAAATATTAGTAATAAATATACAAAAGAGTTAAATAGTAAATAAAATGGTAGGATAAAATATGTGGTCAGCCATATATGTGGTTCTGAATAATGGCGAGTGAGTCAATAAGAATTGATTCTGCTATTCTTCCTAGAATATCCTCGCAGATTCCTATTTCCTGAAAGAATGCAGCTGTTTCCTTGAGAATGGTGCCTCGGGAGCCGAACCATAGTCCTTTCACGGAGAATTCTCTTGATCCATACAAAAAATCAGACCCAACTTCTTCGACACACTACAAAAACGTATTCAACTCCCTGTTCAGGCAAAATAACAACACTCATTACATATTTACGGACGGATCAAAAACTAACTACGGGACTGGTGCTGCCGCCATCACAAGAAACGAATCCTATCACATAAGATTACCCGATCACACTACTGTTTACACAGCAGAACTACACGCAATACTTTTAGCACTCAAAAACATTGAAGATACAGACACGGACGACATAACAATATGCACTGACTCATTAAGCTCCTTACACTCAATGACAAACATTTACAGCACACACCCTATTGTCATAGAGATTTTTACACAATTATTCCAACTACAAACAAAGAACAGACATATCACTATGTTTTGGTTACCTGGACATGAAGGGATTTCACAGAGCACTACAGTAGACTTACTAGCGAAAACTGCAACTCAAAGACCTACACCTGACCTGAACAAAATGACAGCAACTGACCTATGCAAACTAGCTGAAAATAAGACAGTAAACGACTGGCAGACAGAATGGACTAACTCTCAAAGCAAACTACGGGAAATAAAAAATACAATAATACCCTGGTCAAGAGAAAACCTAACAAGACGAGACCAAGTTATTATTACAAGACTTCGCTTAGGACACAGTTTACTCACGCACTCCTATCTAATGGAACGACAAGACAGACCTGTATGCGCATGTAACGAGACATTAACAGTTAAACACATACTTACTGACTCCAGATTACGAGACTACCTAACAATTCCTCACGACTTACACGACTTACTTGCCGAAAATAGTCCACATATTAACACCATACTAACTCACTTAAAGACAATTAACCTATATTCAAAAATCTAGCCTTATCTCCAATTTACCTCCTAAAGTTAATTTAAAATAATGAACGAAATCATTTACATTTTTAAGAAATTAAGTTAATTAACCTACATTTAAAAATAAAGCCCTATCTCCAATATAATCTTACCTCTTCTACCCTCCCCCCCACTTTTTTCCCCCTCTTCACACTCTATTTAATATCTATCATATTACCGTATTGTTATTGTGAAATGTATTATATAAAACATGTTATTGTTATTATTAATTAGCTCACTAATGTACTAGCTATACTCATAAAATGTACGGACTTGTTATATATATACAATGTGCAAAAAGTATTTTGTAATATCTTGATGTATGTTAAAGAGCAAGTCGCCAAAAGTTGCGAAACTCTTAAGAAATAAATATCAAATATCTTGATCCATAGCTCTCCCGGAACTTTTCCTTATAGTAAGAGATGCACTTCTCGTATATGGCGACGAATCGTTGGGTCTATGATAAGAGCCGTTTTGGTTTTCCGTTTGAAGGCAACGATGTCGGCATATCTTGAGGAGCCTTCATCGTCAATGCTGTAAACTTCCTCGAAGCAGTCGTGACCATTGTCTTTCATAAGCTCCATGAGAGTGTGCTTCACGTTGTTATGGCGACGTGTAACCAGAAGCGTGTTGGGGTCGCAACTTCCCAGCACATGTGCTGGCGTTTCTTTCTCTTTGCCACATCTGCGACAAAGGAGACCAACATTCCTTGGTTCACTGCTAATGCCAGGAAATGCTCGAAGAGGTGCATAATTAATATTAATTTTTAATGCATTTATCCATTCTGAGCGCCCGATAAAACTTCTCTGTTGTAAATGAACTTATTTGCTTTTGGACAGTCTTTGAAGTGTCGGACTCCAATGCCCTGCCACTTCGAGTTAGCCCATTCATTGAAAGAGTCGTCTCTCAAGGTCTGCCTGAGCTTCTTTATGTTCTGCATGTCGCTGATAACGTCCGTTGGAATTTCGAGTCTTTGGGCACATTCGAACGACTCCTTAGTATAATAAAAAAAAGAATGAAATAATTCGTCCGAAACACCGTCGAGCGTTTGAGCAATAGACCAATGCTGCAACGGAGCTTCCCATTGGCATCGAAGCAAGCCAAGTCCCCTGTATCGACGAGGTGCATACAGCATTCCATTGCAAGCATTGGCAGGCAGTCCTAATATTGCCTTTACGCTCCTTCGAATTATGACATCCACACCTTCCAGCAAGGACTGAGGGATTTTAATGAGAGGCACTGTTTGGAATGGATAGGCGAGGCAAGGGAAAATATACTGATTTATCATGTTCAGTTTTTGATCGGGCTTTAGCAAATTTGAGGATGTCAGTAGAGTAAAAATGTTGCCTTTTATTTATTATATTGATCGACTCCTGTCAGTACCTATGTCAGAGGGTAATCATCACCGCGAGCTTCTCCATATAAAGCATGTTGCGGAGAAGAACGGATATGATGCTCTCACGATTGATGGCATTTACAGGAGAAGAAAAGAAAAACATGCCCTTAAGGCAGCTTTTCCTAATTTTCTAAAACCCGACGTATCTGAGGTTAGATGGTTCACCTTACCATACTTAGGCCAAGTCTCGGAAAAAATAGCCTCCATTTTAAGTAAAGCGAATGTTAAGGTGGCCTTTAAAAATTCTCCCTCTTTGGCTAATGCTCTTTGTGACGTCAAGGATAAGATAGACACGGGAAATAAGAGTGGCGTCTATAAAATCGTATGTGGCCTCTGTTCTGGATCGTACGTAGGGCAAACTGGTAGGAAACTCAAAATAAGAGCTAGAGAACATAAAACCAGGTCGGATTCTGAATTTCGTCAACATTGTCTCTCAGCGGGACACAGCGAAGCTGACCATTCTCTGTATATTTTACATTGCCGGAAGAAGTCTGCACAGATGAACGTCCTGGAATGTATAGAGATACGTATCGACAAGATCCTGAGCTCGTGTAATTTAAATAAAAGGACAGATACGTATCAAACTGATATGTTGAGCTGAACGTCTCTGTGCAGGCTCTCTCCCTGCTTCCCTTCAGTCAGCTCTCAGCAGTGAAGCTGAACTCATTATAGGTGAGTCTCTCTCCTCAACTTTAGCTATTTCATTTTATCATGTATGACTTGTGTTTTTGTTTGTATTGTTTTTGTTTTTTTAGTGTTTATGTTGACGAATCAAGATTATTGTGTTTATTTATTATTTTACGTGTAGGTTAGTGAACATTTTAATATTTAAAAGATTTCTGTTATGCAACTGTCTTATTCTATTCATTTGTCACAGTTCTGAGGATGGTAGCAAGAGCTACTGAAAGCGCTCAGCGTGGAAATAAACTGTTGTGAAGGAACTAGACGTTTTTTCATTGACCTGAACTCCCTTTTTAACAAGTATCGCAGTGCTTTTGCTTGGGTTTATGCACAATCCAATTTCTTTAAAGGTCCGAACTATTATGTCTGATGTATGGCCGTTTATTATATTAAATAAATAATAATTATAAGAAATAATAATGATAATTTATGTTAAATATATTAAAAAGACAAGAAAATGTGAAACAGTCGTATATAATTTCCATTTAGTTTTTAGAATACTATCAGTTTCCTGTTGTGGCGCCTTAAATCTTCCTTCTCTTTGAGATTTTATTTTACATGTTTAACGAAAGATCAAAACCTTCCAATAACTGCTTTTATTCCTTTACTAATGGCTCTACGTATGTGAGTGGAACAGGTTGAGATGGCTCGGATACAAATATTTGATACAAAGAATTTTCCAAACTAATTTTCAGTTCGTGCATTCGGAAACGATTGATTCAGTTGAAACTTTTTCCAGACGTTTGACATCCATTTTATCTAAGATAAGTTGAATTTTGGTTCCGTTTGTAGTTAAGGAAGTACTAGAAATAAAATTTTTTATTAACAGGTTTACAAAATTTTGGGATTTTCGTATATTTTATAAAATATCTTGAAAATGGTTAATGGTTAAAATGGTTAGAAAATCGTGGTAACTGGAAGGTGACTATTCGAAAGCTTACTAAATTCTCTACAAAAAAGGTTCTGATGTAATTTTCGTTGGGGCGATGTCAATTCGAGAAATAATTTCTTGAAACGTCAAAATTGTTAGTTTTTCTTTTTTGGACGGTTTTTTGTTAGAACAGAACCGCGCTAAGATGACGCAGTTCCTGCGAATCGTACTTTTTTTTTTTAAGTTGTTACTTTGCTCATGAATGTGATTAGTTTAATCGGGTCTTGAAGTTTTAAGGAATACATAAAAAATATAGAGATTAATCCGCAACATCTCAATCTGAAGTGTATTGCGAAAGAAATAAGATGTCTGTTTTACGACCTTGGGTATTTATACGCCATTTTTGTAATTACAAATAAGAGTACATTACGAACACATGTACAAATATTGCGGAGTTGATTTTGGTGTTATGAGTGTTGTCTCTGCCGACTGTTCTCATCATAGGTCCGTTTTTAGAAACACACAACTGATAAGTTATCATCAGGGACATTCGTTATCTGTGCTATTTTTGTATCCAATTTCCAAAACACACACACACATATATAATGCTATTGACACAGAGTATTTGTTACTGTTTGACTGATGATCTGTTTGCTCCTAGCGGAGATGTCAAAAGGATTTAAGAATTAATTCTACCTTGTGTGATCAAAATCAGATTCATTTTCTCCTTCTTATATATGAATAACAAATAAATCATTTCTCATCTCATTTCTTTATATATATATATTTATTTTATTGATGATGGTGATGATGCTCCGCATCTAACGCGAAGAGCATTTAATTCCCTGTATTAAGCTGATGCAGGTGTTGAACCTAACCATGTCACTCCAAAACAGTAGTTGCTTCAGACAATGATATAAGTATGTATGTATGCTTGAGGTGTGGTAGTAAAGGAAACAAAAATTAAATAAAAGTCCGTCACGCAGGAGCTGCATAACTGAGCATTTTCCTCAGAATTGGTTAGTATCAAGTGCATTCCTGAATAATTTGCTTATAATAAATAGATAGATAAATAAAATAAAAACATAAATAGTTCTGCTCCTTTGAATTTATTATGAGCACATGTTTCAATTATTAATTTTGTAATTAATTTCCTTCCAGAGTTTTGTGTATGTGGGGTACTACACTACTTAATAAATACACAAAGCTTCACATTTTCGTCTACTGATCTTGATGAATAAAATATAATAAAAATTACGACTGGTATTGGCAAATAACTACTTTGGCTCCAGAGTAAACCCCCCCCCCCCTCCTAATGAACCAATTTAGTTTATTTGTACAACACATTTTTCTCTTCAGTTGACCACAACGAATACCGAGTTTCGTTGAAAAAAAAAAAAATCAGTCCCGTAACAGGCCACGAGGGCCCTGAGGGCAGATACTATAGAGGTACCTGATTCATGACCATGCGGCACACTATGGAGATGGTGTGGTCATCATTATGCTCCGGCCGCCTGATTTTCCCCTTGGCTGCTTCGACTGCTGGAGTTATTAGAACCCAAGGTACCCATTATTAAATTTATTAAAGGCTGGGTTGGCCTAGGGACGGTCAGGGAGGCCGAATTCAACCCATGAAAGAAGACAGTAGAAGAAAAAAATCTTTAGTGCTTGCTTGGGATTTGAACTCAGGTCTCAAGCTTATTAGTCCAGTGCTCTACCACTGAGCTAACCTCGCCCCCGAGTTTCGTTGAAATATAACAAAAATGACGACTGTTATTGGCAAATAACTACTTCGGCTCCGGAGTAAACCCACCCTCGAGATGGACCGATTTTGTTGGTTCACGAACTCGTTCAATCGTTTGATGGATGGGGAAATACTATATACCAAGTTTCGTGGCGAAAAAACAAAAACTCTGGCCTGTATCGTGTTAACGGACACATATATAACTATACATATATATATATATATATATATATATATATATATATATATATATATATATATATATATATATATATATATATAGATATAGATATAGATATAGATATAAATTTTAACTGGGGTCATTTTTGGTGTCTACTAGGTAGGATCGATAAAGATTCGAAGAAATTTTTCAAAAATTCCGTCATGAGTGCAACCTCAATAACTACTTTCCTTCGGAGGAAAGTGCTAAAAATATGTATAAGGAAAAATAATTAAATAAAATTAGAATTAGTGAGGTATTTATTTAATTAATAGAGTGAAATAGTTTTCATCATTATTGCAAAAAATGTGAAATGGATTCTTATGGTTATCTATTATATTAGTTTATATTTTAGTGCTTTTTAAATATGTCAATATTGTGTTAATATAATGGCTGCCTTCAGAAAGTATGTCTGTCAGGTCATGAGGAATGTCCGTAACCGACACACAGTGGTCAAAATCCGCCCAAATGCGCTCAAAGCTCAATAACATGTAATATTGTTGATTTAGAAACCTGAAATTAAATATTTCAAGTAGGACACGATTTTTCACTCGGATGACTGACTGTGAGTACTGCAAAAAAAATCCATCTTCGATTTGATTCGAATGTTTACATAGAGATAACGCGCGTCTGTCTTACTGAATTCGTTCACGTCTAGCACCGAAATAGGCAAATGTATGCAGCCAATTTCGGTCTGGGCTCTTTCTATACATGTCCACGGAAAATGTAAGCCCGAAATTAGAGAGACGCAAAAACTATAAGACAAAACGAAAATTGATACGTGTAATTTTTCTACTTTTTAAGTATCCCCGTCCACGTCGACGATTCTAAAAATAAAAAAATATTTTTTTTGGCCTTCGAACATCCCATTAAAACGAGAAAAAATGCGTCAACCTTATTGGTCTGAACAAGTAGAGTTGCAGGAACGATTTTGGTACATGAGGATTTGGGAATTTTCTTCGTTTCTTGTACTTCTATGATTAACCACCGTCCTGCAATCAATGGTGGGGGGATAAAACTCAAGAAATGACACTCTCAGGAGGTCATTAATATATATTTAAGGCCAAAATGTTCGGAGAAAATACTTCAAAAAATCAAGTTTTGAGCGCTTTTTGACTATTTTTGACCACTGTGCGACAGTCTGTTAGAATATGTTTTACAGTAAGGTCTGTGTTGCAAGTCGTACACTTAGGTTTGTCAGTCTTTGTCATCAGATTTCTTTATACAATAAATTTTATATCAGATGTTCAATTATCCAAAAAAAAAAAAGTTTTAATTCTTCGGCCGAACATGGTTTTTGGAGCAAATTTCGCACGCAAAAAAATCGTAACGCTTACGATTTTGAGTTCATATGTTTGCAAGTACTCTTTTTCTAAGGTTCCTTCGTGTATTAAAAAGAATGGAACCAGTTTTAAGGCGATATCTGTAACCGTTTTTGACAAAAGTGGAAAACATATTTTTGTAACTTCTAATTTTCGGTTTGGAATCCTATTTAGAAGGCTGGGTGAGCCAAGGTACGATCTGGGACCCCAAAGCCAACCCTCGAACGGCGACACTAGATGATAAAAATCTTTAATGCGCGCTCGGGTTTTGAACACGGGTCCTCCATTAGTAGAGTTTGTAGGTGTCATATGATTAATTTTTATTTTTTTCAAATGAAGTATGATGATTACTTTTAAAGCAATCATTGGGTTATAAAAAGTAACTGACCGCACTAATGTAAAAAAGACTCTATCAAGAGAGAATCCATGTTTTTCTACATTTAAAGGCATGCATTGGTATGTAGTATTTTATTTATGATTGAAAATTTTATATTGTTATCTCTCAGTTTATTTTTATTTGTGATAATTTTTTGTTATTAATATTTACTAATTTTTATATAAACACCTTGTAGGTATATGCTCAAAAAATATTTTCGTTACTTAATGTGCACATAAAAAAATGTTTTATAACCGATTTTCGTTATCTAATATATCTGTTTACTGTTTTTGATTATTCTTTTCATTATTTCTTGTATTTGTTTTTTAGCTGAAGAAGGCTGCCAAAAAGCATGCCGAACTGTCTTTAATTATAGACTTTTCCGAAAATCTGCCTTATTTCTTAATGATTTTAGTAGAATCGAGTCTTTTTGCGAAGACCATATCCAGTTATTTGTGAAGTATCTGTAGTGATAATAACAGTGATTCAGCGCGCTAACTCATTAGCTTTTCTATTGGCTATTCCTAAGGGCAATTCTATTGGTTGTTGCTGGTAGTAAAGTAACCTTTAACACTCAAGTCAATCCAACCCGCAAAAATTAATAGAATTATATTAATTTTAGCGAGTTGGATTGACTAGAGTTTTGATATCTTCTTGAGCAAGCGGAAACGCATAGCACGTATGCCCATAATGCAAAATAAATATAAAATATAAATATGTTATAGAACCACCGGATAAAATAATCTGCGAGGAGGCCCCTAAACTTCACAATTACCATTGATTATTTATAATATTAACCTCTTTAGTAATAAATATTGCTTGCTGAAATATATTCTGCTTATTTTCATTTATATTTTACAAGTCTTAAAGTATTACAAATACAAGTTATACAAGGACTGGTTAGAAACCATATTATATAAATATAGTAGTAAAAAAAAAAGTTACTTTTAGTTATGATTGCAGTGATATTAAATACTTTTCATTACTATATTAACTTTTTATTATTATGTTTATATAATATGGTTTCTAACCTGTAGAGAAGAAAATAGATAGCCTGCAAAGAACCTGTAAGCTAATCCGTGAGTAAAAACAGCTGGTTTACAAGTTAAAATGAAAACGCAAAGTTTGTTTCTGTACATGAATAAGTGAAAATACATAGTTAGAAATCTTTTAGTGACCAAAACATGAAGGAAATAGTCAATGAAGAAAATATGAAGAAAGCTGTAAAAGAGAAATCCAAATACCAACTGTCTGAAATGAAAGCATCCTTTGTGTCTGAAACCGAGGTAACCAATCCAAGATATTTAATTGCTCAAATATGTGATATTAATAAGTCTTTTAATGAAATCAGTCCGTTTGAAATAAATCGGTGGTTATCTTCTTATTCAACAGAAATTAACCTTAAGAAAATTTACCCTCCCTACTCCTACACGTCAGCTTCTTGTATCTTCTCTAGTGTTCCCCCACTTCGACTATGGTTGCCTGGTGTATGGAGGGCTCACTGGGGAGCTTGAGGTTCGTCTTAAGCGATTAATGAACAGTTTTCTCAGATTTATCCTCGATACCCCCAGGGATGCCCATATTTCACACCGGTATTCCAAGTTGAAGTGGCTATTTCCATCAATTCGACGACAATATTTCCTAGGTTCCTTCCTTTACCAAACCATTTCTTCCAAATCTCCTTCCTATATTTACAACCTCCTGCAGTTTAAATCTGCTGTCCATTCCCGTGGTACCCGCTTTAGTGTACCTAGAGTACACTAAATCAACAATCTAAAGGCGTTTTCTATTGTTCAGAAATAAAGGATATGATTGACGCTGAAATTCTGAATGAATTATTAGAACAAAATGTCAGTCATATTAGACGAATTGGTGATCCGGAAAAAAGTTCATTGTTTGTAGCCACATCTGCCACTCCCCACCTTCCAGAAAGAATTAATGTTGGTTACCTTTCTGTCCCCGTCCGAGTTTATATTCCACCACCGCTTATCTGTTATCAGTGCGGCTCCCTTGGCCACCATCGGACCGCCTGTGACAAGGACCCTACCTGTAGGAGATGTGCTAAGCCCATTCACGAAGATTCCTGTACAAGAATCAAATGCTGCTTATGTGGAGGTGAGCATCGCACTAATGCTAAGTTTTGTTCAAAATATGCGGAACGGTAACACCTACTAACACACTAACAAACAGACGACAAGACTTCCTTAAAGGAAAGAAACGGTAACACCTACTAACACACTAACAAACAGACAACAAGACTTCCTTAAATGAAAGAAACGGTAACACCTACTAACACACTAACAAACAGACAAGACTTCCTTAAAGGAAAGAAACGGTAACACCTACTAACACACTAACAAACAGACGACAAGACTTCCTTAAAGGAAAGAAACGGTAACACCTACTAACACACTAACAAACAGACGACAAGACTTCCTTAAAGGAAAGGAACGGTAACACCTACTAACACACCAACAAACAGACGACAAGACTTCCTTAAAGGAAAGAAACGGTAACATCTACTAACACACCAACAATCAGACAACAAGACTTCCTTAAAGGAAAGAAACGGTAACACCTACTAACACACTAACAAACAGACAAGACTTCCTTAAAGGAAAGAAACGGTAACACCTACTAACACACTAACAAACAGACGACAAGACTTCCTTAAAGGAAAGAAACGGTAACATCTACTAACACACCAACAAACAGACGACAAGACTTCCTTAAAGGAAAGAAACGGTAACACCTACTAACACACTAACGAACAGACGACAAGACTTCCTTAAAGGGAAGAAACGGTAACACCTACTAACACACTAACAAACAGACGACAAGACTTCCTTAAAGGAAAGAAACGGTAACACCTACTAACACACCAACAATCAGACAACAAGACTTCCTTAAAGGAAAGAAACGGTAACATCTACTAACACACTAACAAACAGACAAGACTTCCTTAAAGGAAAGAAACGGTAACACCTACTAACACACCAACAAACAGACGACAAGACTTCCTTAAAGGAAAGAAACGGTAACACCTACTAACACACTAACAAACAGACGACAAGACTTCCTTAAAGGAAAGAAACGGTAACACCTACTAACACACCAACAAACAGACGACAAGACTTCCTTAAAGGAAAGAAACGGTAACACCTACTAACACACCAACAAACAGACGACAAGACTTCCTTAAAGGAAAGAAACGGTAACACCTACTAACACACCAACAAACAGACGACAAGACTTCCTTAAAGGAAAGAAACGGTAACACCTACTAACACACCAACAAACAGACGACAAGACTTCCTTAAAGGAAAGAAACGGTAACACCTACTAACACACTAACGAACAGACGACAAGACTTCCTTAAAGGGAAGAAACGGTAACACCTACTAACACACCAACAAACAGACGACAAGACTTCCTTAAAGGAAAGAAACGGTAACACCTACTAACACACTAACGAACAGACGACAAGACTTCCTTAAAGGGAAGAAACGGTAACACCTACTAACACACCAACAAACAGACGACAAGACTTCCTTAAAGGAAAGAAACGGTAACACCTACTAACACACCAACAAACAGACGACAAGACTTCCTTAAAGGAAAGAAACGGTAACACCTACTAACACACCAACAAACAGACGACAAGACTTCCTTAAAGGAAAGAAACGGTAACACCTACTAACACACTAACAAACAGACGACAAGACTTCCTTAAAGGAAAGAAACGGTAACACCTACTAACACACTAACAAACAGACAACAAGACTTCCTTAAATGAAAGAAACGGTAACACCTAGACTACTAATAGGACCTTTACTTATTATTTATTTTGTAAACTATTTTACTCTCCAGATAATCTTCCAAAACCTAACCCGCTTTATTGGGCATAGTCAGTTCAGCTGTTTTTTATTTTTTTTCAATTTATAATTTAAAAGTAAAATTCTTAATTTTAAGTTCAATTTTCCTTTGTCTTTTGGAATTTAATTTTTTAGTGTCCACTTCAGTAATTTCATCTAAGCCTAAGTACTACTTTTTTTCCTTATTTAGGTAAACCTATATTTTAATTTTAATTTCCAAGCATTGACTATTCTTTATATTTGTCTATAATGAATCTGAATTAATAATCACAAGTCTTTTCAAAATTTTAACATTGAAATTCTTGCCATAAGCTGCTTTTGTTTTTTTTTTCTAGTGGTATTTTATTTAAACGTTTTGCATATTTTGTCACATTACTTATTTATATTTAACTTATTTGATTTATTTTAGCACTTTCCTCCGAAGGAAAGTAGCTATTGAGGTTGGACTCATGACGGAATTTTTGAAAAATTTCTTCAAATCTTTATCGATCCTACCTAGTAGACACCAAAAATGACCCCCGTTAAAATTTATATATATCTATATATATATATATATATATATATATATATATATATATATATATATATATATATATATATGCATGCATATATATATATATGTGTCTGTTAACACGATAGCGGCCAGAGTTTTTGTTTTTTCGTCACGAAACTTGGTATATAGCATTCAATTAGCAAACGATTGAACGAGTTCGTTAACCACCAAAGTCGGTCCACCGGAAGGGGGGGTTTACCCGGAACCCAAAACACTAATTTGACTATTTCAGCCGTAATATTTGTTATATTTCAACGAAACTTGGTATTCGTAGTGGTAATATAGAGAGAAAAGTGAGATATAAAAATGAACTAAATCGGTTCATTAGAAGGGGGGGTTTACTCCGGACCCACAATACCAATTCGCCACTACCAACCGTGATTTTTGGTATATTTCAACGGAACTCGGTATTCGTAATGGTAATCCACAGGTAAATAACTGTTGTAAAAATAAACTAAATCGGTTCATTAGGAGGGGGGGTTTACTCCGGACCCACAATACCAATTCGCCACTACCAGCAGTGATTTTTGGTATATTTCGACGAAACTCGGCATTCGTAGTGGTAATCTACAGGTAAATATGTGTTGTAAAAATAAACTAAATCGGTTCATTAGAAGGGGGGGTTTACTCCTGACCCAAATTCTTAATATACTCATACCGGCATAATTTCTGCTGTATTGTAACGAAACGCGGTATACGTTGTGGGTAACTCATGAGAAAGAAGTGTTGTAGAAATGAGCTGAATCGGTCAATCGGAAAGCGGGGGTTTAATTTGTAATAAATTTCAATAGAAAAGCCCGTCAGACGTAGGTTCACAAAGCCGCCGCAAGGAGCGCTTTCTGCCACTAGAGTGACTGTATCCTGTTCCTGCGTTAGATCAAAATACGATAATATGAGGTTTTTTGTATTTATTACGAAGTGTAATAGGTACCATGTGTAAACATAACTCTGGAAGCAAATTATTAATTGATCAGTTACTCATTACAAATTTAAAAGAAAACTATTCATGTTTTTATTTTATTTATGTAGGATGTTTTAAGCAAATTGTTCTGGAAAGCAATCTACACTACCCAAATTCTGAGGAAAGTGCTTAGTTATGCAGCTCCTGCGTGAGGGACTTTATTTTATTTTTATTTTGCTTTTGACAATTTTTGTTTTTCTTGACGAAGTACTGAAATCATCTGTTTGATGAGCTCATCGCCTTACGTTACGGAGCTCATAAATAAATAAATAATCCGTGAGTACCAAAATCACTGTTTAAAATCACGATAGGTACTTCAAAGTAACAGGATGTGGTCTTCGCAAAGAGACCCTCATTTCTTAATGGTTTTAGTTTAGTATGTTACTGTGCTCCTGTTATTAAAAAAAAAAAAATATATAACACTTTGAGGAAGAAACATAAATGCGTGAGCCTCTTCCTATCTAGGATGGATAAGAGTGGGACTAGGAAGCTGCCCTGGGAGATCCCTGCTGATAGGCAAATATAGACATCGGAATGGAGGGGATATAGAAGGAAGGTGGTGGGGGTAATTATTGTCAGTGGAGGGGATAGAGGAGTGAGGGGTGGGGGGAAACACAGAGTGATCAGTCGGAGGCCGAGAGCCCTAGTGTTTGGTAGTGTTAGATCTCTTCTCCCGACGTCCACCACGACACATGGGAGTCACTTTAATAATGGGTAAGTCACATTTCATATTCATAAATAAAAATTTTAGTCATTTTAATTTTTTAGTCACTAAAATGCCATCAAATTCTCATAAATATTGTGTGAAGCATAAATTTTTTTTTGTGAAGCTGATTTTTTTTATCTGTTGTTATCATGATTGTGGCTTATAAAGAAATTAATAAACGTATTTTAACTTTTAATTATTGTGACGGAATTTAGAAATGTTAAACGCCCAAAAAAAAAACCAGACTATGAATATATTTTCTAATTTTATTTACAACCAAAAAATATACCATGTTCTTAAAAGGGATGTTAAATCTATTATTTCGTTAAATAAAATATGACTTAATGAAATGTCAACAAATTATTTATTATGAATCGTTTGGTATTTATAATCATGGGCGTATATAGAAAATAATTTCGGAGGGGGTTGGGAAAATTTCGGGGGGGGGGGGGCTGAGACCATTTCCGGTGCATGGAAAACTAACAATTTAGATCTTGGAGTTTTAGCCAACTTAAACGCTATTACACCCAAAATAGAATATGTTTTATGAACTAAATAATCTTATTTAATTTATTTTTAAGGGTTTTATGAAATTTTTACCGATCAAATCAAAATTTGGGAGGGGGGGCTGAGGGGGCTGCCCCTTATATACGCCCATGTTTATAATTCACTCTCTCATATTTTATCACCATTTTATTTGGTATTAATAACCAAAAATTATAATTCTATTAATTAAATTGTATTGGTAATAGCAATTTAATTTCTCAGCAATTTCTAAATTAATACGAATATATTTTTAAGCAGCTAAAATTAATTTTCGGCGAATTCTTTACGCTGTGTTTATAGCAACCGAATATATTTTGGCAGCGAACTTTGTTCTTTAAATTGCGAATTTCCTTTCATAACTATTATTGAATAATATTTACTACTATTTAATTATTTGTTACTTTTTTTTTTTTAATTTTTGTATTGTTTTTATTTATATCGACACGTTGTGTTTGTCTTTCTCTAATTGGCAACGATATTGTGTTTCTTCTTCCGAAGGATGTGTTTATAATATTTATAAAAATGCCTGCCAGATCATTCCGTTATTTATAACTTTTGAAATTTGAACTAGGACTGGAATAATTCAATTTATTTTCGCTTTTGTATAAAATTGTATTTATCTCCTTTAGAAATAAGAGTAATTAAAACTCCGTTCTAGATTTAATGAAACAAATTTCATAATTAGATTAGCTATTAATAATAGATTTTTTTTTTGTCTTCGTTGGAATGTTTTATCTTCTAGGTATTTATTGAAATATAAATAAACTGTGACGTAATAAGCTGTTAACCTAGTTCACTGCCACTTCCTCTCCTCGCTCTTCTACCTCCTTGATCTTCGATAATCGATTCTAGTATTTTGATAGTGTTATCAGCACATTTTATGAATCGTTCGAATTACTCCGTCATTATTTGTGCTTTTCATGATAATTCTCTGGTTGCCATTATTGAGTAGTACTTACTCTAAAGGATGTAGTTACAAGATTAATCGATTGTCAAGTGATTAAAAATGGACGCACGTGTTTAAAAAAAAAAGTAATTTAAAGTGCTTACTCTGCCAATTTTCTTTAAGCACTAAATTTACTAAATAGAGAAAGTTTTAAGAAGTTATATATATATATATATATATATATATATATATATATATATTATGTATATATATGTATATATATATATATATATATATATATATATATATATATAATATATATACAATTTAATACAAAAAATGTTATAAGAAAATGAAATGTTTGGTTTTTCTTTACAATATTAATACATTTTTATAAATTCTGCCCTTTACATGCTTCAAACTTATTTCTTACTAGCTGTTACCCGGCGTGCCATGCTACACCTACTTTCTGCATATAGAAGAGCCCCAACAAAATTAGAAACCAATAGAGTATTATTAAAATCTAACAACACAAACCTGTAACTGTTTCGAACCCTTGACCTCCCAACTTTGAGTCCTAGACGACTTTGACCTAACCTATAACACCCCCGTATCAAGACATACATTTATGCCAAGTTTGGTGAAAATCGGTCTAACGGAGTGGATTTTTATTAAAAAAAACAACAAAAAAACAACAAAAAAAAACATACAGACTGTGCAGCTGGTAGACGTTTTTGACTTGGCCTATGACAATCCCCTGATCAAGACCAACCTGTGTGCCCAGTTTGATCAAAACATATAGAACGGTTTTGATTTTATAGGGAACAAACATACAGACAGACAGCTGGTAGAGGTTTTTGACCTAGCTTACGGCACTCTCCAGATTAGGATCTACCTGTGTACCGAGTTTAGTCAAAATCGGACGAACGGCGTGGATTTGTATGAGGTACAAACTTACTGACAGACAGCCGGTAGACGTTTTTGACTTAGCCTAAGACTCTCCTCAGATTAAGATCTACATGTGTACCGAGTTTAGTCAAAATCGAACGAACGGTGTGGATATTTATAACGGACAAACGTACATACAGACAGTTATAAGACGTTTTTGACTTAGCCTACGACACTCTCCAGATTATGATCTACATGTGTACCGAGTTTAGTCAAAATCGGACGAACGGTGTGGAGACGGTATCGAGTTTATTCAAAATCGGACGAACGGTGCGGATTTGTATAAGGCACAAACATACAGACAGACAGCTGGTAGATTTTTTTGACTTAGCCTAGGAGATTTCCCGTATCAAGACCTACCTGTCTGCCAAGTTTGGTCTAAATCGGTCAAACGGTGTGGATTTGTATAAGGAACAAACAAACAGACACGTGATTTTTATATATATAGATTTGAACTTTTGAAGGAATTGATCAAATGAAAACCAATTCTTTTTATTTGTAACGTTTCACTTTACAATTAAAAGTTTATTAGCTAATAAATCTAAGGTTTATAATTAGTAATTAAATAAAGATACATGCATTTTATTTATAAGGAACCGCTATCATGGCGATTCGCTCAATACAATTATTACATATAAATTCAATAATACAAATAATTATACATCAGTTTATACAATGTTACATATACATCCAATTAAAAGTTAATAATAGAACTATCCTAAAAAAATAATAAAAAATGTATGTCTGACACTAATAAACAATTAAATAGAAAAGGCTAATTGTATAATAATTTATTATTTATTTATATTATTTGTCCTAACGACGTTAAAAGAAATAATAAAACAAATATTTAAAATAAGAGCATAAAAAATCATGCATAAAAATAATTAAATATTTTAAAATAGTGACCCTTTTTTTCCTTCAATATTTTATTTGAATAGGCGGAAGGTCATGCATATAATAAATTCAACTTCCCTTTATATGCTTTATTTCATGCTGTACATGTTTCGCGTCTCAGTATGGACGTGGCCCTACCTGTGGAAGGTCTTCCGTAGCTAAGGCTAAATCTATGTATATAGGATTAAGTAAACATGGAATGGTTGGGATTCGGCTAAATAAACCTCAATATGATTTTGTTTTAAAAAATCTATATTTCGGACGTTTCGGCTACTCATTGGTAGCCTTCGTCAGCTAAAATGACAAAAAAAAAGAAATTAATACAGAAACAAAAAAAAATTATAATTGTGATAGGTAACAGAATTATAGATACAATTAACTTTTAAAAGAACATATCGCCTTAAATTCTTCATTCTTCTGAATGAAAAAGTAAATAGGTACAATAATTGATTTTAATAGTAATTAGTAACATTAATTGATTTTACAAAGAAATAAGAACCTAAGTTATGTATGTATAATAACGTCCGAAATATAGATTTTTTAAAACAAAATCATATTGAGGTTTCTTTAGCCGAATCCCAACCATTCCATCTTTACTTATCACCTCGACGGCTAACTATCTAATCATCATGACTATTTTGTGTTGTTGATATATATGAACAATTGCTTAGAGGTGACAGCATTATTAATATTTATATACCACGTCAATATTAAGTGATTACTCTATTAAATTACAATTTCTCATAACTCCACTCAATGTTATTACCTATACGAATTCTGAGATCTATACATTTACAGAAACTACAGCTGTTCAAATGTACAACACGTCTAAAATATGCAATAGCTTGACATATTATATTTGATGCTGAAAATTCGTATCATAAAGCACAATAATCGCTGGAGAAAGATTCGACATGATCAACATGTCGTGAAATACTGGGATATTCCAAGACTAAGAAACAAAATAAGCTACAGGCTATTCACCAGCGAAATTCTTTGCTACGAACTTGCTCAGAAGGCCCATGAACAAATCCCTATTATGTAAGCAATTATTAAAAATAATAGAGTGGTAATTTGGAAGGTTAACTGCTTTTCTCAGAATGTTACTGTTTTCCCAGCTAAGAGAATTACCCAGAATATTTTAGCCATCCAATATTATTTCTGTTTTCTCAGCTACGTCTAGTATCCAGTTTATTTCAGTTTTCTAATATTACTTCTGATTTTTTAGCTACAAATATTTTAGATTTCTCAGAATATTTCTGATATATCAGCCCAGAATATTGTAGATTTCTCAGAATATTTCTATTTTCTCAGCTAAGTGTTTTAAACAGTTTATTTTAGTTATCCAATATTAATTCTGTTTTCTCAGTTCAGAATATTGTAGATTCCTCAGAATATTTCTGATATATCAGCCCAGAATATTGTAGATTTCTCAGAATATTTCTATTTTCTCAGCTAAGTGTTTTAACAGTTTATTTTAGTTATCCAATATTAATTCTGTTTTCTCAGTTCAGAATATTGTAGATTACTCAGAATATTTCAGTTTTCTCAGCTACGTGTATTGCCCAATGTTTTTTAATTATCACTTCTGTTTTCTCAACTCAGAATGTTCTTTATTTCTCAGAATATTTCTGATATCTCAGCCCAGAATATCGTAGATTTCTCAGAATATATATATTTTCTTAGCCAAGAGAACTACCCTGTATTGTTAAGTCATCCAATATTACTTCTGAATTCTCAGCTGAAAATATCGTAGATTTCTCAGAATATTTATATTTTCTCAGCTAAGAGAATTACCCTGTTTATTTAAGTCATCCAATATTACTTCTGTTTTCTCAGCTCAGAATACCTTAGATTTCTCAGAATATTTTTGTTTTCTCAGCTAAGTGTTTTAATCAGTTTATTTCAGTTATCCAATATTATTTCTCTTTTAAGAGCTAAGAATACAGCACATTTCTCAGAACGTTTCTGTTTTCTCAGCTACCTGTATTACCCAGTGTTTTTAGTTACCCAATATTACTTCTGTTTTCTCAGCTGAAAATATTGTAGATTTCTCAGAATATTTATTTTTTCTCAGTTCAGAATATTCCTTAGAAAGTTGCGGTTTTCTCAGAATTTTCTTTTTTCTAAGCTCAGAATATTCCTGTAGAATATTTTTTTTTCGCCTCAAAATATTCGTTTTTAATACCGAAGTTTTATCAGAATAATGCAGGTTTTCCAGACAATTTCTGCTTTCTGAGCAGTAGATTCTCAGAAATTGTAAATTTTTCAGAATACTTCACTTTTCTGAGTATATTTCATTTTTCTTTGCTGAAAACATTCGTCATAATATTGCAATTGTTAAGAAGATATACTTTATTCATTTATTTTATTATTATTTTTAGCGCGGTTCCTCCCTCCCCCACAGGGAGGAACCCCGCTTATAAGGTTGATCTCATGACGCAATCCGGAAGTGCCGACTAGAAAATTTTGCGTTTCAGAACCCATAGAGACCGAAAATGATATTGGTTAAAATTTGTATATATATATATATATATATATATATATATATATATATATATATATATATATATATTTGTCTGTTCGCTCTGTAGCTCCCAGACGAATGGTCCGATTTTAATGAAATTTGGTACAAAAATCTTTCGTCTAATCTGAAAGGTCAAGTTCGTTAAGCAGCAAAATCCGCCTACTGGAAAATGGCGTTTGGGGCGAAATTCGCGCAAAAAAAATCGTAAAGCTTACGTTTTTGAGTTCATAAGCTTGTAATTACTCGTTTTATATGCTTTTTGGGCTAGTAAATCGAATGAAACCATTTTCCGATAGCTTTAACCGTTTTCGAGAAAATTGGAAAAATAGTTTTTGAATACCGTTTTTGGTTTGGGTACTTAGAATCATGGGATTCAGTTGAAACCTTTTTTGCATGTTCTACTTTCATTATAACTAATATGTTGAAATTTTGGTTAAGTTTGGAGTTAAGGAAGGGTTAGAATAAAATATTTTATTAACAGACATAAAAAGTTTTGGTAACTTTGTTTACTTTCCTTAATATCTCGAAAAATGTTGAGAATTTTGGTAAACGGAAGAATACCATTAGAAAGCTTATTAAATGCTCTAAAAAAAAGGTTCTAATGAAAGTTTTGATTAGGCGATGTCAATCGGAGAAATAAGAGCATAAAACATTAAAGTAATTGATTTCGCTTATTTCGAACTGTTCTTTTTGTCAGTTTTTTATTCCTTGTTATTTTTGAATTGCTTATAGTTGGATAATGTATTTGAAAATAAAACTGGTTAAGAAAAACAAGAAAAACAATTTAATGTTAGAGATATGGATTTCCAAGATATAGCTTTTCAACTGCCTAGCGTCCTTCCTAGGGAGGGTTGTTTGTCTTTGATTTTTTTTTTTTTTTTTTTTTTTTTTTTTTTTGAGCTGAGTATATCTGTTTAGTATATTTCAGTTTTCTCCCAAAATGTCCTGATGATATTTTTGTTTTCTCAGCAGAGAATATTCTCCACAATATTTCTGATTTCTTGTAATATTTTCTCATATTGCAGAACATATATTTATTTAATATTTTTATTGTATTCTGCCTTCTCGCCGTGTACTATCCGCCCTTGAACTTTGTTTAATAGCCACCTGGAACCTGGCATTAATATAAACACAACGCCAACTCCATTTCTCAGCTCATGGTCATATATATTTATGTACTTCCGTTAGGCAGTCATTGTTTGTAACAAATGTTTTAATGCCTTTTTAATATTGTGATTTTTTTTTCTAACTTCTAATGAACCGATTTAGTTTATTTTTACTACACATTTTTCTACTAAGATGACCACAACGTATACCGAGTTTCGTCGCAATACAACCAAAATTGCGGCCGCTATGGGGAAAAAACTAATTTGGACCGATTTTGCTGGTTAACGAACTCGTTTAATCGCTTGCTAGGGAAGTACTATAAACCAAGTTTCGTGACTAAAAAAAAACAAAAACGCTGGTGTGTATCGTGTTAACGACAGTTCATCATAGTGATTCTTTACATTGGCATAACTTTTTTCTTTATTAACCGATTGACATGAAAAATGAACTAAATGTTAAGTGAAACCACAATATATCAGTAAAAACCTCACAAACGCACAGCCAAAAAGGCAATACTTTTTCCCATATACGCATCTTCCATTTACAGACAGCGATCCAACAATATAGAGCGTTACAATTATATATATATAAATATATATATATATACACACACACACACACGTATATTCAACAAATTATTCAGGAATGCAGCCTACACTACCATCTTTCTGAGTAATGTTCTTAGTTATGCAGCTCCCACGTGGCGGATTTTTATTCAGTTCCTAAGAGACGAACTCTTCTCATTTTTTTGTAAATATATATTTGTAGTTGAATAAATTTACTCAAAGATTTCTAAAGGTAATATTTAGTAATATGACGTTCTATTTCTGACAGCTGATAAGGCCTTATCAGACATTATTTCGTCTTTTTCCTCTAATTTTTTTTTTTCTTTTGCTGTTTTTATTTGGATATTTTTAATTCTGAGAATCTCAGATTAAATATTGCAGCTAATCTCTTATCTCTAGAAGGATATTATTAAATAGTTCTTATTTATTGAATGAGTTGTATTTTATTCCATTATGTTTTATTATAGGAAAGTCAAATTTCACTTAATGGGTTATATATATATATATATATATATATATATATATATATATATATATATATAGGGTGTCTTACGTTGAGATGTCATAACTTTAGGGGTTTATTCTGCATTCTATTTGTAGTTCAGGGGTGTAAAAATGAGCGTTCTATCTGAAAATGTAGAGGAGCTACTCAATATTTTGTCTATTTTAAAAACTACTGGTTTTTTTTTTTTAAGGAAAAACTGCGTTTTTAAGATGTGTAATCAATTTATCGTAAATAACGATAACATTTTTAGAATCTACATTTAATTTCCAATAAGAAACACCCGTTATTGATATTTCGTCGATACAAATGCAAAGTAACGAATATGAAAAAATGCATCTTTCATTGTCAATCTTTACTAATTTCTGCTGGACTTATTTACGGCAAATTCTTGAATCTGACTTCACTCTATTAAAGGGAAAGTATTCCACTATCAAGAGGCTAAATCTGCCGAATATTTGACTGTACAAAAAAAAGTTATGAATAAATACTTTTCCACTCTCAAAAGTATTGATTTGCACATTCGTCAATTAAGAGCTATATTAAAAGCCATATAAATGAGAATGTTTAACATTAGTGTTTTATTAAATTATTCAATGTTTTCTTAATCGCCTATTTTTAGAATTGGCGAATAAGGCGGAAGGTCAATACAATTTTTTTTACAATACAATATGAAGGTTCTGTGCTCAAGGACTCTCAACTTCATCCTCGATTAACGCCAGAAAGACGCTCAGATGACGTCGAAAGAGGCCTACACAAGCTCCCTTCTGCTCCGACCAGTGGCTGGAGTCGAAGAGAGATCGGTGAGCTACAGACATTGCCGCTCTAGAAGGAAGAGAAAGCCATTGCTAACACTTCACTTGGTCACTGCAGCAGATCTCTAGGCCAATGTCTTTTGAGTCGCCTCGGTGGGGAGAGTGGGTGGGTGGCACTTGATAGGGAGAGGACTTCAGGATTTTGATGAGTGGAAAGTTTAGGATGGAAACGTTGGAATCTTCAATAAATGTACGCCACACACTTTTACACATTTTGTTTTTTCTCTTCCCTACATGTTTCGCACCATTTTGGCGCCTCTTCAGGGGAATATACCTAAAATATAAATTCAGCCTCTATTTGAGGAGTAGAACCTTCCACTAGCAGGGCCTCGTCTTGTCTTTGAGTTCTCATGAGCTGGCACCGCTCCTGGATCCTGTTGATGAGTTCCTCCTTCGTCGTCACGGGCTCGGAGTACACTCTGCTCTTCAATGTTCCCTATACATGGAAATCTACAGGATTCAGATCAGCAGGCAAACGAACGGGTCCATAGTAGCCGATACAACGATTAGGGAATTCAGTGTTGAGCCATTCCGTCACTACTCGTCCATTATGAGCTGGGCAACCATCCATTTGAAACCAGAGTAAGTTGTTATTTGGTAGAAGGACTTGTACAATAAACGTCATATAGTGTGGGAAGGATGGGACATCACCATCATCGAGTGAAATTAATGAATTTGTTCAGAATAGCTCCTTCATGCTAAAGCACATTTATTAGTTTTGAATTAGAAATCAGAAAAATATAGATTGAAATCGATTTCTTTCTAGAACTACGAGGTACCATTTTGAAGCTTATTAAATAATGCAACTTTTGAGGCGGAGACTAACCTCTAAGTCTAAAAATAGGTGATTAATAAAATATTGAATAATTTAATAAAACACTAATATTAAACGTTCTCATCTATATGGCTTTTAATATAGCTCTTAATTTACAAGGTAATATTTCAATGACGGGTGTTTCTTATTGGAAATTTAATGTAGATTCTAAAAATGTTATCGTTATTTACGATACATTGATTACAAATCCTAAAAACGCAGTTTTTCTTTTAAAAAAGCCAGTAGTTTTTAAAATAGACGAAAGATTGAGTAGCTCTTCTACATTTTCAAATAGAACGCTCATTTTTGCGCCACTGAACTACAAATGGGATGCAGAATAAACCCCTAAAGTTATGACACCTCAACGTGGGACACCCTGTATATATACGCATGCGTTTTTTTTTAACTGTAAGCGCTAAAAAAAAAAGTTGCGAGTGTACCTCGGTGGTCGAGCTTTCAATTCGTGTCCTGGAGGGCCTCTGTCTGAAATTCAGGCGCTCATAAAAATATTTAAACTTCTATTGAGTGGAGATTGTTGACGGTAGATGATGCAAGGTAGGGATTGTTGGGGTTTGGTCATTGCTTCTTAATAAAACTACATTTTACATGTGAAAATGGTTTTATTGTGCCGACGTTTCGGCTTGAAATTCAGGCGCTCATAGAAATATTTAAACTTCTATTGAGAGGAGATGGTTGACCGTTGATGATGCAAGGTAGGGATTGTTGGGGTTTGGTCACAGCTTCTTAATAAAACTACATTTTACATGTGAAAATGGTTTTATTGTTGCCGACGTTTCGGCTTGAAATTCAGGCGCTCATAGAAATATTTAAACTTCTATTGAGTGGAGATTGTTGACGGTAGATGATGCAAGGTAGGGATTGTTGGGGTTTGGTCATTACTTCTTAATAAAACTACATTTTACATGTGAAAATGGTTTTATTGTTGCCGACGTTTCGGCTTGAAATTCAGGCGCTCATAGAAATATTTAAACTTCTATTGAGAGGAGATGGTTGACCGTTGATGATGCAAGGTAGGGATTGTTGGGGTTTGGTCACAGCTTCTTAATAAAACTACATTTTACATGTGAAAATGGTTTTATTGTTGCCGACGTTTCGGCTTGAAATTCAGGCGCTCATAGAAATATTTAAACTTCTATTCAGAGGAGATTGTTGACGGTAGATGATGCAAGGTAGGGATTGTTGGGGTTTGGTCATTGCTTCTTAATAAAACTACATTTTACATGTGAAAATGGTTTTATTGTGCCGACGTTTCGGCTTGAAATTCAGGCGCTCATAGAAATATTTAAACTTCTATTGAGAGGAGATTGTTGACGGTAGATGATGCAAGGTAGGGATTGTTGGGGTTTGGTCACAGCTTCTTAATAAAACTACATTTTACATGTGAAAATGGTTTTATTGTTGCCGACGTTTCGGCTTGAAATTCAGGCGCTCATAGAAATATTTAAACTTCTATTGAGTGGAGATTGTTGACGGTAGATGATGCAAGGTAGGGATTGTTGGGGTTTGGTCATTACTTCTTAATAAAACTACATTTTACATGTGAAAATGGTTTTATTGTTGCCGACGTTTCGGCTTGAAATTCAGGCGCTCATAGAAATATTTAAACTTCTATTGAGAGGAGATGGTTGACCGTTGATGATGCAAGGTAGGGATTGTTGGGGTTTGGTCACAGCTTCTTAATAAAACTACATTTTACATGTGAAAATGGTTTTATTGTTGCCGACGTTTCGGCTTGAAATTCAGGCGCTCATAGAAATATTTAAACTTCTATTCAGAGGAGATGGTTGACCGTTGATGATGCAAGGTAGGGATTGTTGGGGTTTGGTCATTACTTCTTAATAAAACTACATTTTACAAGTGAAAATGGTTTTATTGTGCCGACGTTTCGGCTTGAAATTCAGGCGCTCATAGAAATATTTAAACTTCTATTGAGAGGAGATTGTTGACGGTAGATGATGCAAGGTAGGGATTGTTGGGGTTTGGTCACAGCTTCTTAATAAAACTACATTTTACAAGTGAAAATGGTTTTATTGTTGCCGACGTTTCGGCTTGAAATTCAGGCGCTCATAGAAATATTTAAACTTCTATTGAGAGGAGATTGTTGACGGTAGATGATGCAAGGTAGGGATTGTTGGGGTTTGGTCACAGCTTCTTAATAAAACTACATTTTACAAGTGAAAATGGTTTTATTGTGCCGACGTTTCGGCTTGAAATTCAGGCGCTCATAGAAATATTTAAACTTCTATTGAGAGGAGATTGTTGACGGTAGATGATGCAAGGTAGGGATTGTTGGGGTTTGGTCACAGCTTCTTAATAAAACTACATTTTACATGTGAAAATGGTTTTATTGTTGCCGACGTTTCGGCTTGAAATTCAGGCGCTCATAGAAATATTTAAACTTCTATTCAGAGGAGATGGTTGACCGTTGATGATGCAAGGTAGGGATTGTTGGGGTTTGGTCATTACTTCTTAATAAAACTACATTTTACATGTGAAAATGGTTTTATTGTTGCCGACGTTTCGGCTTGAAATTCAGGCGCTCATAGAAATATTTAAACTTCTATTCAGAGGAGATGGTTGACCGTTGATGATGCAAGGTAGGGATTGTTGGGGTTTGGTCATTACTTCTTAATAAAACTACATTTTACAAGTGAAAATGGTTTTATTGTGCCGACGTTTCGGCTTGAAATTCAGGCGCTCATAGAAATATTTAAACTTCTATTGAGAGGAGATTGTTGACGGTAGATGATGCAAGGTAGGGATTGTTGGGGTTTGGTCACAGCTTCTTAATAAAACTACATTTTACAAGTGAAAATGGTTTTATTGTTGCCGACGTTTCGGCTTGAAATTCAGGCGCTCATAGAAATATTTAAACTTCTATTGAGAGGAGATTGTTGACGGTAGATGATGCAAGGTAGGGATTGTTGGGGTTTGGTCACAGCTTCTTAATAAAACTACATTTTACATGTGAAAATGGTTTTATTGTTGCCGACGTTTCGGCTTGAAATTCAGGCGCTCATAGAAATATTTAAACTTCTATTGAGAGGAGATTGTTGACCGTTGATGATGCAAGGTAGGGATTGTTGGGGTTTGGTCATTACTTCTTAATAAAACTACATTTTACATGTGAAAATGGTTTTATTGTTGCCGACGTTTCGGCTTGAAATTCAGGCGCTCATAGAAATATTTAAACTTCTATTGAGAGGAGATGGTTGACCGTTGATGATGCAAGGTAGGGATTGTTGGGGTTTGGTCACAGCTTCTTAATAAAACTACATTTTACATGTGAAAATGGTTTTATTGTTGCCGACGTTTCGGCTTGAAATTCAGGCGCTCATAGAAATATTTAAACTTCTATTGAGAGGAGATTGTTGACGGTAGATGATGTAAGGTAGGGGTTGTTGGGGTTTGGTCATTGCTTCTTAATAAAACTACATTTTACAAGTGAAAATGGTGTTATTGTTGCCGACGTTTCGGCTTGAAATTCAGGCGCTCATAGAAATATTTAAACTTCTATTGAGAGGAGATTGTTGACGGTAGATGATGCAAGGTAGGGATTGTTGGGGTTTGGTCATTGCTTCTTAATAAAACTACATTTTATAAGTGAAAATGGTGTTATTGTTGCCGACGTTTCGGCTTGAAATTCAGGCGCTCATAGAAATATTTAAACTTCTATTGAGAGGAGATTGTTGACGGTAGATGATGTAAGGTAGGGGTTGTTGGGGTTTGGTCATTGCTTCTTAATAAAACTACATTTTACAAGTGAAAATGGTGTTATTGTTGCCGACGTTTCGGCTTGAAATTCAGGCGCTCATAGAAATATTTAAACTTCTATTGAGAGGAGATTGTTGACCGTTGATGATGCAAGGTAGGGATTGTTGGGGTTTGGTCATTACTTCTTAATAAAACTACATTTTACATGTGAAAATGGTTTTATTGTGCCGACGTTTCGGCTTGAAATTCAGGCGCTCATAGAAATATTTAAACTTCTATTGAGAGGAGATTGTTGACGGTAGATGATGCAAGGTAGGGATTGTTGGGGTTTGGTCATTACTTCTTAATAAAACTACATTTTACATGTGAAAATGGTTTTATTGTGCCGACGTTTCGGCTTGAAATTCAGGCCTTCATCAGGGTTGTAAAAACAAGCAGGACAGATTTAATACTAACATATACATATATTTACATAAAAAGAAGGTCCTATTAGTAGTGATTACAGTGATTTTAAATACTTTTTATTACTATATTAATTTTTTATTACTATATTTATATAATAATATCGTACTAGTATTTCTAAAGTGACACAACTCAATATAAAACTCAACTGAAAATGTGTCACTCTTGCCTATGTAGAGGGAATAGCATTAAGACAGGAAGAGTGACACAATTGCCCTCTGGTGTAGAAGCTCTGAAGCTAGGTACATACAGTTTTGATGGTTGATAAAGAGATATTTACAATGTTTTCCAAAGTCGTAACTGGAAGAAAACCATTATTTTAGTTTTGTCACTTTAGAAATACTAGTGCGATATGGTTTCTACTCTTAGATAACATGTAAAGAAGGAATAGGTAACCCGCAAAGAATCTGTAAGTATGAAAATCACTGTTTAAAATCACGACGGATACTTCAAAGTAACTGGGTGTCGTCTTCGCAAACGATAAAAACATTAATATCTGATAAAAGGGATAAACCAATTGCGTTGAATACCAACCTTGGAAAAAGAGAGAGATAGTGTGGGTAGCGTATCTCTAAATATACCCATGACGATATGTTCCTATATATATACCGCTGTTCCAATGTGTCGATTAACAGTAAGCCATGTTGTTTATCATGGAGGCTGTAACCTTCCACGGCTATATTTAGCACAGTTTAATTTATTGTCAATTTGCTTACGGATCAATGTGGCCGAGTCCGTTTCAAGGACTTAGCACAATCCGCTTAGATACTGCTTCAACTCGGATGGAACGGATTTAAGTCTTGTGTCCGCAAATTTTATGCTCCGAGTTTTAGAAATGCAGGTAGCCCAATAAAATATTTTTTCAAACATTTATTTAATAAATCTATTGATCTCTTTAACTAGGTGCCAAAGTAATCATCGTTGATATATATGTGTATATATATATATATATATATATACATATATATATATATATATATATATATATATGTATATATATATATATATATATACATATATATATATATATATATATATATATATGTATATATATATATATATATATATATATACATATATATATATATATATATATATATATGTATATATATATATATATATATATATATATATATATATATATATATAATCTCGTAACGTGACCTCATCCACATATATTTTAAGTAAAGATGGAATGGCTGGGATTCGGCTAAATAAACCTCAATATGATTTTGTTTTAAAAAATCTATATTTCGGACGTTTCGGCTACTCATTGGTAGCCTTCGTCAGCTAAAATGACAAAAAAAAGAAATTAATACAGAAACAAAAAAAGTTTATAATTGTGATAGGTAACGGAACTATAAATACAATTAACTTATAAAAGAATATATCTTCTTATATTCTTAAAAACGTCCGAAATATAGATTTTTTAAAACAAAATCATATTGAGGTTTCTTTAGCCGAATCCCAACCATTCCATCTTTACTTATCACCTCGACGGCTAACTATCTAATCATCATGATATATATTTTCTTCTTCATTTAATAAAGGCCTTAATGGTCAATAAAGTGCTTTAGAACTTCATTTAAACCATTTTATTTATGACAACTTGTTTATATACATATATATATATTCGCAAGTAAAAATGCAGCTCAATTTGAATTATTCTATTACCAACTGATTTTATATACCATAACACATACAGGTGTATAAAGACAATAAGAGAATGTTAACATTCTGAACAACTTGTTAATTAAAAACACATCGGTTAGAGTGTATAAATTATAAATGTTTACACTCTGGTCAATGTATTAGTAGTTTAAGAAAGGTTAAAGTACAGATAACCTAGAGATAAACCGTTATCTATAGGTTAGCAGTAACTGCAGTCTAACCATTACAGGTTAAAATGCGTTGTCAATAATAAATGTACGTGACTGGGGATTCTGATGGGTGAGGAGCTGCGAAAAAATTCAAATCCCTCTAAAAATACTTAATAATTTGTACATCATAAAATCCTTTGTTCGCCAATGTTTAAGTTCTAAAGGGAGTGTCAATGCAAAATTTCAAAATTTTCTGTCAAGTGGTTTGGGCTGGGCGATGATAGGTCAGTGAGTGAGTGGTATTTGACATATATAGTAGATATAACTTACATCAACACACAATTTTCCAGAATAAACAGTTCCAAAACTATTGGGAGATTCTTTAAACAAGAGGCTGTGTGTTGTCGTGTGTGTTGTTAACGGCGCATCAACAATTCGGCTATTAGCGCCGGGCTATCTACAGGTTGCCACCCTTTTATAATGCCAACGGCACGTGGTCGGTCACCCATTCAGGTACTGACCACGCCCGACGTTGCATAACTTCGGTGATCTATGGGAACCGGTGATTTCAACGTGGCTATGGCCGTTGGCTGTTGTCTATATTGAAAAGAACACAATTAAATGTAATGTTTTTGCTATAATTGTGTTGAAGATGTAAGCAGTCAAATAACGTTGAATTAAAGTTTTAACTGTCCATTATAGTTTTGAGCGACGTGTGACGTACCCTTATCAGAAATCTTATCACCACCTGCACGTGTTTCTATGGAGATGATTAGGCGTTTTTCGAGTGCCATCTTTCTGCGTTTAAAATTATTGAACAACGTTCGCCTTCAAACATTATCTCAAACAGGCGCACTTTCTCAAGGACTTTTATTTTAATTATCCTTGGTGATTGATATTAGTATTGTTTTATTTTTAATTTTTATTATTAACGATTCGTAATTTTGCAACCACGGTGGTATTTCAACCTCCGATTTCTCCTGTCTGTTCCCAGGGAAAACGTCCTACGATTCGGCTTTGGAATTTTACTGCACCGAGAATATAGGACACGCCCTTTTCTCACCTACTAGACCATCTATTTGAACAGGCTAGAGTTTAGCTACTTTTAAACCTTAGCTTTGGCTATGTATTGATAAATATTAAACATTAACTGCCTTTTCTGACCTCTCAAAGCCTTCCCAGATCTTAAATGAGGCATTATCAGTTTTTAAATTGATTCGTCTAAAGTGTGGTTAATTACACGGTTTTGAAAATGGCTAAACAGAAGGGAGAGTGAAATGCTTATTGGGCTATACTTATATAAGTGCTAAAATTAATTTATAATTGCCAAAAAATAAAATAAATTAGGAAATTAATGAGATACTTAAAAAATTAATAAGTAGGTTATTCCACTTTCAGTAAATAAAATATAATGTATACAATTCCAAAATGTATTTATTTGTCCATTCACTAAGAAGCGAGTGTATTTCGAGGATTAAAAGAGAAATAAAAACAGGAGTTCCTCAAGAAGCTATCCCAAGTCCAATTCTGTCTGCCCTCTATTGTCGAAATATTCCAAAAATTAGTAAACAACTCACTGTGCATTCCCAAATACCCGCAAAACGAGCTCCTGGAAGACTTTAAACGCTATAACTGTATATTTTATTGGCTGTATTGATCCACGAAGCAAGTTTTGATGGTGGGTTATCTTGAACATAACCTTTTATTAGAGTAGATGGACCATTCTGGTGGCAGATTTTTTTCCGCCTTTTCAGGTGCAAAGGCTAATCCAGGTTTACATCGTTGCTGTAGAAAAGAATCTTCTGACACAAGTGCCACGTCATGACTTTCTACAGGAAGGCTGTCAATACAGTTCTGCAATTTTTGAATGTGTGTTAAATAGCAAAATATTTGCCACAAACAGTGCCCAGATTAGTGTGTCCAATTCTTATTCTCGACAGAACTTCATCATCTCGCCTAGTAGCAGATGTGGAATCCTCCCCGAGGTGGTGGCTTTTTAACCCCACATTTTTATTATGTTATTATTATAACTCCTGCTTTGTTAGTTTTTCTTGATATTTCGGATCACTAAATCATTCATAGGATGTAATTTGATAAATACGTTAACAACGTTTCTTATAAGAATTTCCTTACATTAAAAGTCCGGCTCGCGGGAACTGCGTCATCTTAGCGTCGTGCCTCTCTAGTCATTTGGAAATCTTGGAAGATAAACAGTTTTAATATTTCATGAGAAACGTAAAATGAAATCTTCAGAATCCACGACAGAAAACTGACAGTACCCTAAGCGGAAATTACTTACTCCGCCATCGCTCTAGGAAAACAGTGTTATGAACACGTTTCTCATTTTCTTACCTTTTTTTTTTTCTTTTAGCACTTTCCTCCGAAGGAAAGTAGCTATTGAGGTTGGACTCATGACGGAATTTTTGAAAAATTTCTTCAAATCTTTATCGATCCTACCTAGTAGACACCGAAAATGACCCCCGTTAAAATTTATATATATCTATATATATATATATATATATATATATATATATATATATATATATATATATATATATGTGTCTGTTAACACGATAGCGGCCAGAGTTTTTGTTTTTTCGTCACGAAACTTGGTATATAGCATTCAATTAGCAAACGATTGAACGAGTTCGTTAACCACCAAAATCGGTCCAGCGGAAGGGGGGGTTTACCCCGAACCCAAAACAATAATTTACCATTTCAGCCGTAATATTTGTTATATTTCAACAAAACTTGGTATTCGTAGTGGTAATATAGAGAGAAAAGTGAGATATAAAAATGAACTAAATCGGTTCATGAGGAGGGGGGGTTTACTCCGGACCGACAATACCAATTCGCCACTACCAGCCGTGATTTTAGGTATATTTCGACGAAACTCGGTATTCGTAGTGGTAATCTACAGGTAAATATGTGTTGTAAAAATAAACTAAATCGGTTCATTAGGAGGGGGGGGTTTACTCCAGACCCACAATACCAATTCGCCACTACCAACCGTGATTTTTGGTATATTTCGACGAAACTCGGTATTCGTAGTGGTAATCTACAGGTAAATATGTGTTGTAAAAACAAACTAAATCGGTTCATTAGGAGGGGGGGTTTACTCCGGACCCAAATTACTAATATACTCATACTGGTCGTAATTTCTGCTGTATTGTAACGAAACGTGGTATACGTCGTGGGTAACTCATGAGAAAGAAGTGTTGTAAAAATGAGCTGAATCGGTCAATCGGAAAGGGGGGTTTACTTTGTAATATATTTCAATAGAAAAGCCAGCCAGATATAGGTTCACAAAGGCGCCGCAAGGAGCGCTAGAGGGACTGCATCCGGTTCCTGCGTTAGATCAAAATACGATAATACGAGGTTTTTTGTATTTATTACGTAGTGTAGTAGGTACCATGTGTAAACATAACTCTGGAAGCAAATTAATAATTTATCAGTTACTCATTACGAAATTAAAAGAGAACTATTCATGTTTTTATTTTATTTATGTAGGATATTTTAAGCAAATTGTTCTGGAAAGCAGTCTACACTACCCAAATTCTGAGGAAAGTGCTTAGTTATGCAGCTCCTGCGTGACGGACTTTTTTTTTTACAGCGCATCTACATCTAGATCATTAGCGCCGACATCCAGTGTGCAGCGAGGAATTTTCCCAGCGAGCCCTGAGATGAAAAAATTCCTGCCGAAGGTGGGAATCGAACCCACCATCTCCCGCTTATGAATCCAAGGCGCTAGCCACTAGACCACGGGAGACCCCTATTACCTTGTTTTTCTAAAATACACATTTAACTGTTATATGCAATTGAAAAAAAAAAGCCAATTAAAAACTGACATATTTAGACACTTATTTCTCGAAATGTGATCGTCTCATCTGAAATTACTTTAGAACCTCTTTTGTAAAGAATTTAGTAAGCTTTCACTTGCCACGATCCCCCAGCCGTTTTCTAGATATTAAGAAAAGTGGGTTTGAGCTCCCCTTCTTTATTATATTATTATTTTAACTCCTACTTTGTAATTATGTTATTTTTATTTTATTTTATTTATTTATTTTTTTTTTACGGCGCATCGACATAAATCTTGGCCATTAGCGCCGACGTCCAGGGTGCAGCCAGGAATTTTCTCAGCGAGCCCTGAGATGAGAAAATTTCTGGCGCCGCACACACGGCCAATTGAGCCATTTAGCGCGACAAAAGTATTTTGTGTTTTTATTTTAATGTTTTTACTTTTTATGTTTTAGCACTTTCCTCCGAAGGAAAGTAGCTATTGAGGTTGGACTCATGACGGAATTTTTGAAAAATGTCTTCAAATCTTTATCGATCCTACCTAGTAGACACCGAAAATGACCCCCGTTAAAATTTATATATATCTATATATATATATATATATATATATATATATATATATATATATATATGTGTGTGTGTGTCTGTTAACACGATAGCGGCCAGAGTTTTTGTTTTTTCGTCACGAAACTTGGTATATAGCATTCAATTAGCAAACGATTGAACGAGTTCGTTAACCACCAAAGTCGGTCCACCGGAAGGGGGGGGGGTTTACCCCGAACCCAAAACACTAATTTGACTATGTCAGCCGTAATATTTGTTATATTTCAACGACACTTGGTATTCGTAGTGGTAATATAGAGAGAAAAGTGAGATATAAAAATGAACTAAATCGGTTCATTAGAAGGGGGGGTTTACTTCGGACCCACAATACCAATTCGCCACTACCAGCCGTGATTTTTGATATGTTTCGATGAAACTCGGAATTCGTAGTGGTAATCCACAGGTAAATAACTGTTGTAAAAATAAACTAAATCGGTTCATTAGGAGGGGGGGTTTAAACCGGACCCACAATACCAATTCGCCACTACCAGCCGTGATTTTTGGTATATTTCGACGAAACTCGGTATTCGTAGTGGTAATCTACAGGTAAATATGTGTTGTAAAAATAACGAAAAATCGGTTCATTAGAAGGGGGGGTTTACTCTTGACCCAAATTCTTAATATACTCATACCGGTCGTAATTTCTGCTGTATTGTAACGAAACGCGGTATACGTCGTGGGTAACTCATGAGAAAGAAGTGTTGTAAAAATGAGCTGAATCGGTCAATCGGAAAGCGGGGGTTTAATGTGTAATATATTTCAATAGAAAAGCCCGTCAGACGTAGGTTCACAAAGCCGCCGCAAGGAGCGCTTTCTACCACTAGAGTGACTGTATCCTGTTCCTGCGTTAGATCAAAATACGATAATATGAGTTTTTTTGTATTTATTACGTAGTGTAATAGGTACCATGTGTAAACATAACTCTGGAAGCAAATTATTAATTGATCAGTTACTCATTACAAATTTAAAAGAGAACTATTCATGTTTTTATTTTATTTATGTAGGATATTTTAAGCAAATTGTTCTGGAAAGCAATCTACACTACCCAAATTCTGAGGAAAGTGCTTAGTTATGCTGGTCCTGCGTGACGGACTTTTTTGTTTTTAAATGATTTGTTTAATAAGCCTGAATACATTATTTTTTACATTGTTTTCAACTATTAAGAGTGTTTAGAATCGGTTAGTTATAAAATAAAACGCAGAATTATAGAAAACTTATAGAAAATTCATGATCTTCGGCAACTGGATTTCTTTTTGTAACCATTTTGCATGTTTTTTAAGAATCTTTCTTCCATATAATTACAATCTTTCCATTTGGCCGTTATCTTAGTTACAA